>FIZT01050873.1:0-13180 GCA_900065295.1 Paracoccus marginatus
GGGGGGGGGGGGGGGGAAATAAATAAGAAATACCCGGATCCTTACCGATTGCATTAGTGGACTTTTTTTTTCCAAAAAAAGGTAGTCCACTAATAAGAACAATCAAAAAATAATACATAAAAATAACGAAAATGACGCAAGTTTTTATTTTCAAATATTTGATAACAAAATCATACGATAAATGGTTCGAAATAAAAACGATATCTACTTATTAGTACATTCAATTTCTATGCATAACTCGGCGAAACAAACTGAAGAAGCGAAATGATTGTAGGAAAACACAACTAAAAAACATCTACAACACGCCGAAACAATCGTGTGACAGAACTAAAAAAAAAGATAAGAAAACGAATGTTGAATGGTATTTTCTTAAAACGAATATCACAAAATAATAAAACATACCATTACTAAAACATATCGATGAGAACATACAACGAGACATCATTAAAAACTATTTACAGTAAAGGTGTAAGTTGTAATTCATGCAAAATAGAAAAGGCACCTGTAAATACAGCTTATAGATACATCACAATCAGCTATAGATAGCAAATGTAGCCGGATTTAAAAAACCTACTGTAACAGCTGATGTTCATTTTAGTTGACGAAATTGGAAAAATAATAAAAATCCGTGTAAAAGACGAAATAATCTCTCAACGATTAAGAAACAGTAGGAAAAAAAAAATAATGAAACGAATAAAATCAAGAAGTATCATTAAATTCTTCAAAAAGAAATGAATCAGACTCTTTAGATTTCCTAATCCATTGTCCTTTTGAATTGTTTTTCAACGCTTGAAAAAATACGTTTTTCGCGAGGTTATAGTTGAAGGCATTTTCTTTGTAAACGAGATAAGAAGTCGAAGTGGTTTTGGATAATTCGGTACCCGTAAACATAACTACATATATATCTAGGAACTGTTTGAACAACTTCAATTTAGATAAACGAGATACAGTATCTTCCGACGTGCGACCGGTCTTCGTTTTAATAAATTCCACTGTTGGTTCGCATACGATCCAATTCATGCAAGACTTTCCTGGCTTAACGTTTATAACGATTTTGCTGTTTGTAATACCTTCTATAGGCGGTTTATTCAATTTATACGGAGTAGGCAGAGTTTCCAATACCGCATTCTCCACTCTTTCGTACAGAGCTCTTTCTAAATTACCTAAAAAAATAATAATAAATAATAATGAACGAACAAATACCACGTACATAAAAACAATACGAGAGCTCGCTGAACTGGATGGAAAAAATGCACGTACCTTTATGAAAAATATCTCCTATAAGAATACTTTCGAAGTAAACGGGCTGCAAAAAATGCGATAAAAGCGCTCCTTGAGCGCCTAATACGTTGGAACGCATCAACTTGGCGGAACAACACATGAGAACCATTTGTTGACCTTTCATGTAATCATCGAACGTTGGATTGATATCGATATATTCGGTTACAGGTATACCTCCCATTCCGGATTCCAACTTCACTCTCAAGACTCCTCGTTTTTCTACCAGCTTTGGTCTGTCTGGATTTTTGGCTGGAGAAAAATTGAATACTCGACCGTCGCCGCACGGAGCAGAGCTAACATACAGGTAAAATTTCACCCCTTCTTTGACTTTGTAAAGTCCGCTATCGAGCAATTCTAAAATGGTTTCGTTGTTGCTGCTCAAAGAAAGATTCAGTTGAGAATACAAGTACAGCATTAAACATCGTCTGCTCAATATTTCAGCGTGGCAATCAAATAGAACATTTCCGTCTTTCGATACGTGATCGCCGCGAAGGCATTTATTACCTAAAAAAGAAACAATCATCAATTCATCATCGTTGTTTATTAGGTAGAAGTAGGTTTTTCACGTTAAATATGTACGTGCATTATGGCATGGCCAAGCCCAAGCGTTTATTTTTTACTAGGTAGTAGGTATTCATTAGATGATTCAATCTCGCCGAAAAAGCAAATTTAAAAAAAAAAATAACATACAAAAGTTTTTCCAAGAAAGTATAAAATTCAAGAATTTAAACATAACAAGCCAATAATGTGAACAGGATTTCTTTTTGGCAAATTTCGCTTTTTTAGGCAAAAGACAAACTTTCCTGCTCAAAGATTCCAGCCAGACGATATAATGATAATAGAAACGAGACAGTACGATCAATCTTCCTTGGGCAAAAAAGGGGGAGGGGGAACATGGAAAAAACTTCATAAATGTACGTACATAGGTATCACGCTCGTAAATCGTGGGTAACTCTACATAAGTAGCAACTTGCGACTGCAACGTGCAACTAGCTGAAAATTTCTGCAACTTCCACTTTTTTCCAATTCGCTACTCTACATAAAATGCAACGCAACTTTTAAAAAAATGTGAATGCGGGTAGGGTACAAAAGGCAAAAAAATCAATACTATTGTGTTTCTAAACAAGATGGAAATATTGATCAAAAAATCATATTTTGGTCAAATTGTTTTAATTTCATAGTGCTGCGTAATTTCGGATTCAATT
This sequence comes from Paracoccus marginatus, assembly GCA_900065295.1. Taxonomy (NCBI): domain Eukaryota; kingdom Metazoa; phylum Arthropoda; class Insecta; order Hemiptera; family Pseudococcidae; genus Paracoccus; species Paracoccus marginatus. Next base: position 2,487 of record FIZT01050873.1, read on the forward strand.
TATTTTGAAGGGTGGAAAATCAAAACGTGCTAAGTGCCATTTTCAGCAAAGTTGAGTTGATGACCGAAATGGGTGCTAAATGTCATCGCCGATCGACTCCACTATGTACCATGAGCCGATTCAGTCTCAAAGTAGTGTAAAATCACTAAAATCAAGCCAAACAGATGGCAAGTGTGCTAAGTGCTTTGGCTTTTTTTCAACTACCCAAAAATTTTTGAAATGGCACTTAGCATGTTTTGATTTTCAACCCTTCATTTGTTTCCCGCAATACAACATCAATTGAAAAGAAAAATCGAAAATTTATGAGGTGGGCTGAAATATTCCCTTTTTTCAAATAATATCACCATTTCACAAAACAAAAATAACAAAATTTATTTTGATACTTGTTTTCGTAATGTGCATGATTGAGTAAGAATTCAGAAAAGTCGAAAAAACCGCGAAAAACTATTTATTCCGACATGCGAGAGCTGTGAACTATCAAGTCAACGCACGAAGTTGCTTCAAAATGTGCAACCAAATCAAAATAGTTTTGACTGATTTGGTTGCAAGTTGCATGGGTGCAGGTTGCTAGTTGGAAGTTGCCGCTTATGTAGATTCCACCTAAATGATAACATACTAAAAAGTAAAAAAAAAAAAAAGGAGAGAAAAAAAGAAGCGAAATGTTGATGAAATTTACCGGTACAAACGCAGATGACGGTAGCATTTTTCATATCACTGTTTTGAATCATTACAATACCCGATAGTACACTGTATCTTTGCAAGTGTTCGGGATACGATTGCACGACAGCATTGTATTTAGCTTGGACAAGAGACGCGATAAAATCGCAGAAGCTATAACATCGCGAATTCTTGTGCGAACATTCTTCTGCCGAAGATTTCATCGAGTTGAAGTCTGCGTTAGTTATCAAGTGTGATTCGCAGCCGAGATCAGATTTGGTAGACGCTTGAGAAAGTTTGTCCAGTTGATCGCAATGATCCGGAGGCGAATCTGCGTCTCCGAAGGCGATTTTGGGAAATAACTCCTTCAACGCTTTGATTGTGGCGTTTGTTTTAGCCTTTTTGATACTTGATGCGCTCTCCGAATACACCCTACCATTGATATGTAGATGAGCCAAGAATTTGTTATCGTTATTTTCAACCGACACCACTTCGAACAGGAACGAATCTCTTTCAAATAGCGTGTACAACGCGGTAATGGTGTTAGGATTTTGGCATTCTTCTATACCTAAAGCTTGCTTTACGACGCGTTCCAAAATAGTAGCTTTGATTTCTTTTCTTTTGGGCGACACCAGGTGAAGATCTGCGCAATCCACGCAGCCCGTTTTAACCCTTTTCAGCGCGTTTCCGTTACTGGCGTGATTCGAGTGGAGTTTTTCGCATTTGGCCACCGTATGCAAAGTCGTGTCTCGTGGCGTAGCAGAAACCACATCGCTACTACATTGTTCCATCACACAGTCTGATTTACTGTTTGAATCATTTAAATCGCGAGTCGCGTCCAAAGGTGTCGCATTTTCACCGTTGGTCGAATTTTCACATTCTTTCTCTTCTAGAACATTACGAAATAAATGTTTCAAAGCTTTCGTGGCAACATCATTACGAGCTTTCTTTTTCTGACTAGCAACGCTCTCGAATGCCAAACCGTCGATGTACAACGTAGCTTTAAATGCATTCTTCAAATCCGTAACAGTTATGAAAAAACTATCCTTTTCGAACAGAGCGTACAACGCTCCGATAGCGTTGGGATTAAAAATACTTTCGCACACTTGTTTCAGAAGCTTTTTCAATATATCGGGTCTAACGTTTTTCCTTTTCATCGGTAGTTCCAAGGGATTCTGCACGGAGCCATTCGAGCTCGATTCGTTCATCTTCATCGAGGCGATTCGTAGTCACTTTCCGAATCGACTAATAGTTTTATTCCTGCGAACAAACATTAAAGTCACGTTATTGCCAGGGTTAAATGCGAATGTACTGAAATCTACTTCCACCCCCACACGGTTTCATACCAATAAAGTAGCAAATACCGAGTATTCTCAGTTTCTCAATTAGTGCAAGAATACATAAAACTATTCTTCCGCAACAATGATCTTTCTATGTATATGTTCAGCATTTTCAATACTTCTATAAAATACTAATTTACTCACCAATACGACTGTTTCATCGACTAACAGCGATTGCAATAATAATCAGCTAAATAATACACAGAAGTGATAACCAGCAAGCGGGAATATGTTCTTACCATAATTCAACGGAAACCCTGGTTGATTTGGATGAACAAAATTTCATTAGTTCGCCTTTAGGTCTTTAAAAATTGGAAGAAAGCATCGACATTTCGCTATTTCTTGGTCCTTATCTTCAACTCACTTCAACTACAAATGAACATTGAACATTAATTTTTCAAAATAATTTTAAAATCGCAGAATTTCTTTAGCGCACGTGTGCGAGCTGCGAGTGCAATGAAAAATAAGAATAAAATTTGAACGCGAGACGCGAGTCACCGCTCACCTCACGTTAAAGGGAAAACTCATGGAAAACTAGAGAGTAGAGAAAACTAATACGAAATGGTCTAAGAGTAGAGTTGGACTGTGACTGTGTGCGTGTGTCGACTGCCGTTGTTACCGTTGTGTGTACGTCTCAGCTGTGAGTGAGATGAGATTACCGATTACAGTGTTTTTATTTTTCAGTTTCACTTGGTTGATGGTTTTTTGTTTGAACATCCCTGTCAAATGTGAATTATTGAATAAGATGGTCTGATTTAAATGCAGTTTTCCAGTCCTGTGAAATGAAGAAATTTTTGAGTACCTAAATCAACTCAAGTGAAAAGTGCACTTCGCGATTCGCGTTTAGCATGATACCAATTTCAAAATGACCAAGAAAGTTAAAAAAGTCGCTAGTTTGATAATTAAAAATCGGAAAGCTGTCATCAATGATAATATAGTAACCGTAAGTATTCACATTGGAGATCCATTAGGTAATTTGGTTTTAAGGGGATGAGTTGTTCAATTCGTAGTACCTAGGGCCCTGAATGATTATCATCAAAATAACGCTGTACACGCTGTAGATACATACTTATGGTTTGTTTCAGTCGGCCGGAATCGGAAGACCTTCAGTTTTGCATGCTCTGGTTGTAATATTTTTGGAGTTTTTCGCATGGGGATTAATGATGATGCCGATTATGACAGTAAGTTGAATTCAGCAATATATGACTTTATTATTTTTTTGTAGGACCTACGACGGCCACGAGTCGGTGAATTCTGTATGTATACTTACAAAGGTTCTATTTTCTCTTACTTTCACGAGCATTCATCATGCAGAAATCAAATTTCTAATCTCTTATGTCTTATGGGAGTGTGTTTCTAATTATGTTTTGTGTCTTGTTTTAGAACCTACTGCGTTTATTTCCAGGACATATGTTTCTGATGAACGGAATAATAATGGGAATTAAGGTATCTAATTATTGTATTAAACGGATTTAGGTACTTGCTACATACTCGATGGATAAATTGAATTACAGTACCTATTGGGTACATTCATGTGTCATGTCATACGCAATAACTACATATATGTTTCATTTGTTTTCGTCTCAGGGACTTTTATCCTTTCTTAGTGCTCCGTTGATCGGTGCTTTATCGGACGTTTGGGGCAGAAAGTTTTTTCTTTTAATCACCGTATTCTTTACTTGTCTGCCGATACCTTTATTAGCTGTTAATGCGTGGTAAGTTTTCCTATTGGCGTACAAATCATTTCTACGTAACTACCTGTGTAGTAAGGGCAAAAATTTTTGGATGTATCTATGTACATATAATTTACATCAATCATTTATCAGGTGGTTTTTCGCGATGACCAGCATTTCTGGAATTTTTGCTGTTACGTTTTCTGTCGTGTTTGCGTACGTTGCGGATGTTACCAAAGAGCAAGATCGTAGTGCCGCGTACGGCGTTGTAAGTAGCTGAAAACATTTCGTGTAGTGTGCGTCAAATATGAAACCAAAAGTCTACAAATAGACAAGTGGCGTATAATTATGCAACTTTTACGTGGTTTACAATCACGAAACGGAACTATAGTCTCTTCTGTTTTGATTACGTTTCTTACATTTCAGGTATCGGCCACATTCGCTGCCAGTTTTGTTATAAGTCCGGCGTTAGGTGCGTACTTACTAGAAAAGTACTCGGAGAATTTTGTAGTGGCCCTTGCATCAGCCGTAGCCGTATTCGATGTGCTATTTATCTTAGTAGCTGTGCCAGAAAGCTATCCCGAAAAACAGTCGGCCAACTACTACAAAGCACAGTTTTCATGGAAACAAGCCGACCCATTCGCGGTAGGTATGTGCGAAACGTGCTTCGCTCATGCTCTGTCGCGACAATGCAGATCCGAGAATACAGACCGATGTGGTGCCGTATTGTCGTCCGATTGCCGATTCTTATTCAGCTACTCGTATTTTAATAATACATAGATGATATATTTATCTCTTTTCGCAGTTCTTGAAGAAAGTTGGCATTGATCAAACGGTGTTGCTGATCTGTATAACTGTGGTGTTTTCTTTCATACCGGAAGCCGGAGTATATTCGTGTATTTTGGTGTATATCAGATACGTTAGTATCCCGTTGCCTCGTCACGAATGCATTTCACCTCATTTATGCGTAGGTGGGTATCGAGATACTTTTTCTTTTTCAACAATCAATTTTCTATTTTCAGGTTATAGGATTTAGTATGAATAATGTCGTAATTTATATCGCTGCTGTTGGAGTGTTGTCGGTCATTTTTCAAAGTCTAATAGGAGTTTTAATGAAAATTTTGGGACCAAAACGCACAGTTCTTCTAGGACTGTTTTGCGAAGCGATGCATTTGTTGTGGTTTAGTTTTGCTACATTCGACTGGTAATGTATGAATTTATGCGCTACTTTGCTTGTGTAAAACTTGTCACGTCTTTCCGGTATTCTTTGCCGATATTCAATATATTGAAAGTGCGTAGTGTATAGGTATGTTTTTTTTTTTTTTAAATGTCAGGATGGTGTGGATTGCTGGCTTCTTAGCGTCTTTCTCTTCGATTACGTATCCTGCTATAAGCGCTTATGTGTCGGTTCACTCTGACGGTGACAAACAAGGTGAGCGTTGCGTAATATGGTTCATATTATTTTATATTTTGTTACCGTACTCCCTTGAGTACATTATTTTTTTCGAATGTTTCGATTCTGCAACAGGTTTGATACAAGGAATCGTAATGGGAGTGCGCAGCCTATGCAACGGAATAGGCCCGGCCTTGTTCGGTATATTTTTTTCCTTATTTGACGTTGATCTCAGTTACAGTGAAACTCTGTTACCAACGGATAAAGACCTAATGATCAATAATAAAACATCGCGCGAACAACACGATTTGAGTTCGACAGTGAGTAGAGCATGCGATTTTGCAGTCCACTGATTTTAATTGTTACTCATTTAATTTGTCTCGTTTCAGATCATTAGAGGTCCTCCTTTTTTGTTTGGTTCTTTTCTAACCTTATGCGCTTTGGTTTTAGCGTCGTTCATACCTGAAAACAAGGTCAAATTCGTCACACCTTCTTCTTCGAGTAAGAATGCGCTACTATGTAGTAGCTCTAGGTACTTACTGATGAAGTGAATTTTATTTTATTTTTTTTCGTTTTTACGTTCACTTTTTAAGGCACAAATTTATCGCTGGATCCATGCCAAGAAATGTGGAATAAAAAGAATGATGCGTCGTCTAGTCCTGTACTTCTCTAGTCAGTCATTTCCTCGTCGAAAATTTCTCTGCTATATTGATTGTGTGAAGCAAACTTTGCCAAGGGGTACATTAATTTTTTTTCCTATTCTTGAACGCTATAAGCCAAATGCGACCATTTAATGTCTAATGAATTGCTAATTTTACGTCGGTTTATTTTTATCGTCCGTGTTTTACTTGTTGAATATTTTTTTTTTATAAGCCATATACCATTTGTCTTGACTTGACTGCAGAAACTTCTTAAAGCACTTCCATTTTACCAAAAACCAATTTTCTTCAAAAACGTACTTGTTCTACTGGTCGATTCAAACCTTGGATACTATGTAGTACGTAGTAGTATACTCGATCCTCGGTACGTTGCATTGCATTTCCCAAACTTGACGAAATGAAGAAAATCTAGTCGTAGGACTTCGTTACCTCGCCCTATTATGCTGCAACAAACGTTAATCAATGATGTACATAATATTTATACGTACATATAATGTAGGTACGTATACCTAATTATCTGGACATACATGTGGTTGTATATTTCGAATGTTTCTACAATTTTTCTTTTTCTACATTAAATGTTTTCTCAGAAATATGCATAGGTACCTACATTCATCCGTACCTACAATATTGTTTCTCTGTTCTTGCAAGTATGGTTATTTTTGAATAAGTCCTCGTTTAGGTTGGTGCATTTTTATTTTTTTCAATAAGGCCCCCAGTAACCAAAGTTGATTATTTCTACTAATTTCTTCTTATCCGATGCGTACCTCGAGCTACGCGTCCTAAGTACACGTTTATGTATACCTACTTGTTCCATATCTGTGATGTTTTATTTTAGTTTCGTACGTTACGCCGTTTCACTACAAGTATGACTAAGATTGTGAATTCTCAACCCAACTGCGGTGAGAAAAATTACTATTTTATGTGCGCATAAAGCTTGGTGGTGTATTGTCAATTCGTTATGCTGTAACTGTGACCTAGAAAAGTAATGGTCGATGGTTGCTTCAGTGTGTGTATTTCACTTTTCACCCTTTGTGAAGAAAGACAAGTAGTGCATTATACCCTGTCATGCATTTTATGCCTTTGTGGTGGATTCCGTGAAAAGTAAATAACTAAATACAAATGTACATGCATAACAAATTTGTCATTCAAGGATGCAGTGTAGTGCGCGTTCAAAAAGAGCGTTCTTGTCGTACCTATGTTTATCCATTTGATTTTATTGCTTTAGAAACGATGTTACATTCGTGTACATTGAAACTTTTTAATTTATTGCCTTGAAAATAAAATAAAATAAGTGATGTTTTCTTCATTGTTTTAGTTATTTCATTTTTTTTTTTTGGCAAGTATGCTGTACGTTGTATGCACTTTGTAGACGTTATAGATACATATATGTACTTTTAGTACTATGTACAATTTGTACGAATTTGGAATCTCCTTTCTTTCGGTGAACGCGGATGATGCGGTTCATGCGGTTAGACTATGACGTCACGCCATAGTAAGGTGCGCGTGACACAGTTCGAACAAAAATCTCCAATCCAGCAATAATTATTCGTCATGTTTTGTTATTTATTTATTTTTCGTCATGCGCAACATGAACTGTCATGAACTGTGGAGATCTTATCCTGCACCTGCAGACATCCTGCAGAACTCTTGAGGACTCTCGTAATCTCGTAAATTGAGAATTGAAGAATCGATGACGATGGTGATATGAGTTTTAATTCAATGAATTGATAGTGAAGTTTTTGACAGACGAACAGTTGAACAATTGATGAGAAACGAATCGTAGAATTTGAAGTTGTCGTCGTCACCGTCGTCGTAAGTGTTCCTCTTCATTAGCTTTCACTGACGTTATTACCGTTTTTGCGAGCTGTGTTTTCATATTTTGTTGACGAATGTAAACGTACTTTTTATGTTGTTGGGTACATCTGATGGTTTAGGAGCGTACTGCCCTATGTCCAACCAAAGAATAAATTAATGAATGAAAGTGTATCGATTTGAGAATCGAACGGAAGCTCCATCAGCAGCCGTTCTTGATATAATGGGTGCTTTTACAAGTAGGCAAAGTACAAGAAATGAAGAGACAGACTTGTTATCCAATCAAGCGTACAGATATCCCACAAAATCGGGTGAGTAACCTCACTTACTTTATAAGTGGTTAATTAGTGCCTGTTTTAAGATGAGCAGTGCGAGCACCGCAAACTGCAACGTCGAAGATGGGCAAATCAAAGTATGTGCTTATGTGGAATTTTGGTAAAGGAATGTCTATTTGTAGTAAACTGTGTTACATATCTTTTCATCACTCTTTCTGTCTGTTTTTAGGTAATTATTTTTCAAATTATTTCATTATGGGAGGTGAAAAATTTGACGCGCCTCAACCAGAAGCATATCTATTTGGCGACAATATGGATTTAAATTTTTTGGGCAACAAGCCTATTCCGGTAATTTTATACAAATGTGGTGGTTTTGTATCAACTCTAATGCGATTTAATATCCGTGCGAAACGACTAAACTCGTAGATATCCGTATTTTGTTAGTTGTACGCGAATTGATACTCAACCAGTGCCGTTTTTTTTTTCTGCAAAATTTTGTACCGATTGGTACGAATGTGTGCCTGATGGAGATATTGTATGTGCACAGTTCCCGTATCCTCCACCGCAAACGGGAGATCCGACTCTTCCTCTCAAGTGTCTCGTGAATATCAGAAGAGAATCACTTCGATTTGTTCGCGTTAACGACCAACAGAAGAACACCACTTCGTACAATGTGGAGTTCACTTTCGATACGGACGTTAGGTGTTCGATCACAATATACTATTTTTGTACAGAAGAGATTTCATTAAATGGAATTAAGTACGTATGTGTAAATTATATTAATAATTACGTACCTACATACATATATTGCGTTGTATTGTAAGAATGCAATAAAATTAAGCTTTTGGTTTTTCTATGTACTCTCATCAGATACGCGAGTAAAGACGAAAAATTAACGTCGGACGTGTACTATTATAAGCGTGGAGCTAATCAACAGTTTTCGCAAAATTCTCACCTCTTCGATCCTAGCTCTTATTCGGACGAAGATTTATACTACAATAGTGACAAAGATGTGATACCGGTCGCAATTCATTGCGTAGCTCTCGAAGGATTAGACGGTAAGATTTTCCAAACCTAGGAAATGCTTCGCTAGTTAACGCATGCTTATTTGTAATTTGCAATTCTACCGGACGTTGGGTGTAGAAGGGCGCCAATCGCACACTACATTAGCGGTTATCGAACGCCACGCTGACGATTCGTATTCTCTGAAAGCGCTGAAGCAAAAATTATTTGTAGACGGACTGTGCTACCTACTGCAAGAGATTTACGGCATTGAAAATAAAATAAACGAAACAGCCAAGGTGAGTAGATATTCCACTCGCTGTTCAATCGACGAGTTAAATTACGTACAGATATTTGCATATTGCGCTGTTTTAATTATATTTCGATATTTCGTTCTTTAGGAAGGCAACGAAGAGGAGATCGAAGACGGTGGATTAGAGTGCGTGATTTGTATGAGCGATATGAGAGACACACTGATACTACCTTGTCGTCATCTCTGCTTGTGTCAGGCTTGCGCAGACTCGTTACGTTACCAAGCGAACAACTGTCCCATTTGTAGGTCCCCGTTCAGAGCTTTGTTGCAAATAAGAGCGATGCATAAAATTTCCGAAACGTTGGCTTCCATATCAGAGGTGAGTCGTTTGTCGTTTGTCGTACAGCCAATAGCCATACTTGCCTAAACCTAAATCGAATCACACATTGCGAACTGATTATTAATTATTGTCGTTGTTGAACGTTTTATATGTTTTGCGTTTGGCGCGTATGTAGATGAACGAAGGCATTCCTCCGGGTTACGAACGTGTTTCATTAATCGAAGCGCTGAATGGGCCCTCATTCGCTAAAAAATACGCTACTCTAGAGTCATCCACCCTCGAGCCGTTATTGGACTCTACGAGCACTTCTAGCGTGACGCACTCTTCCGTTACCGCAGTCGCCACCTCCGCCGCGGTCGCAGTCGCCGCCTCTGCCCGAAATAAATGAATATCTGCATGCTGTGTGCCTAGCGGTACCTGATGGAAATCACTATTCGAAGCGTGTTTTTCTGTTTTCGTATCGTACGTTCCCTGGCGGACGCGCTTTTTCAATGCGAAAATTTCGTATCGCCCGAAAACAGTTGCCGCCATTCCCGCTGTTGCGCGTAATGAAACAATCGTCGCCGATCAGCGTAAAACGTACTCGGGTTTGTCTATTGCGCCAGGTGGTGTTGGTATGATCAAGTCGTGCTCACTCGCGCTAGTGCCCCGGTCATTTGTGCTGTATCGTATCCCCCATTCCTCCTGTACGGTAATTATACTTTGATATGCTTCGTACAGAAACATTTTAAGTATAACACCGAGTTGAGTTTGAACTAGATAAATCTTGTTGTTTATTCGTTTGTTTTAAGTGTATTTTTCCGAAATTAATGAATAAATCGGTATTATTTTTTTACGTGTACCTACCTGTTCAATTTAATATCTAAGTATCTATTCACCTACCTAAGTATTTGCTTATTATTAGGTAAGTAAGTATACCTACTCGAGTGTATTCTTCTGATACGCTATCATCGTCATTTAATAAGCGCGATGAAACCTGTACAGTGTAGAGCATCCGTCATCCGTGTAATGTACAATGTAAAGGTAACTCTTGGTAACAACTACTAAAGATGTTGGAAAATCGTTTATCGACTATTACATATTACCTGGGTCAGATTCGGATCGCTCTCCATCGATTTTCAGCTTTAGATCATCATCGTGGTTAATGGATAGATGGTAAGTACGTAGATACATATAAAACAAGACACACTGTGTCAGAATAGCGGACTTCCCTTTTTTATACAAACTAGGCTTTCTTTACTACGAATGTGAAAATTTCGAACCGATTCGCTCGTTTCAGTGGTTGAA
>FIZT01050875.1:0-17952 GCA_900065295.1 Paracoccus marginatus
TCTTGGAACGCGGAAACATGAACCGGAACGAAATCATTTCGGTCCAACAACACTGCTTTTTATCTAGTTTCTGGCAATGTCTCATCAACCTGGGCATGGGTCGTGCGATTTTGCTTGTTTTTTTTTTTGCGATTCTTCCCAGTGGTGTACTTAGTGATGAAATCACTGTAATTTCCAGCCCAACCCTTGAGGACGTGAGGTGGTCCTGGTAATTTTCGTTTCTTGGGGTTTTTGGCAAAATGACTCAGTTTTGAGGGATCTTATTTTGAGATTGGTTAGACCTAAGATGATTCGGATTGGGCGATTTTGTAGAAAATTGAAAACATTCAAAATCGATGACCAGAATTCAAAAAGCTGAAGTTGAACTTTTTGGAAAATTTAGCAATTCTGAAAAGTTTGACGATTCTGAAAAATTTTACAATTTCGGGCATAATTGCTATTTTAGAAAAATTGTTGATGTTGCAGAATTTCAAAATTTGGAAAAAATAGAATTTTAAAATTTTGAACAACTGAGAAATTTTGAAAAATTTGGCAATTTTTAAAAACTTGACAATTGAAAAATTTGTCAGTTTTCGAAAATTTGACAATTTTGAAAAATTTTATTCACTTTAAACTTTGCCTATAGAACGGTTATGCAATTTTCAAAATAAGATTTCTACACCCCTGAGGACACCGAGGTCCTTCAATTTCAATCAAAATCTTAAAAACGGAATGTGGCATATGGTCTGCAACTGCTGAGCTTAAATTTTATGTAATTCTTTTGATATCACTTCTCAGAACCTTAATTTCCTCCTCACCCCCTCCCCAGTTCACAAACTACGGTCAAAATTTAAAATAATTTTTAATGTTCTTGAATACAGGCATCTCAGTTGATTACTTTTTTCGATGTTGGTAACTCGATGTCACTTTTTTTCAGAAAATCATTGAAATCGAGTAAAAAAAAAAAAATTAAGTCAATTTCTTGAATCTGTTAGATACTGTAGTTCCCTTTTAAAATTTTTTCAGTGTCTTCAAAATATTTTTGATTTTTTTCTGATTTTTTTGCCAACATCTTGTAATTTTTTTACCATTTTTTTTTCAAAATTTTTATATTTTTCTAGAATTTTCTTCTTTTTGAAAAATTCTGGATTTTTTCATTTTTTTCTGTTTTTCCCCCAATGTTTTCCTCTTCTTGGAGTTTTTTTTTAGATTTTTCTAATTTTTCCTTAATTTCTTTTTCAATTTTTAATTCTTTTGAACTGTATTTGAAATTTTTTCAATTGATGGACTGCAATCAGATTTTTCAAAAATTTTTCTGAAATAAATTTTCGTAGTTGGTTAGAATTTTGAACCTCTTAGAATTCACGATTTCGAGATCTTTTTTTGATAAAAATGAGAAATGTTTGCTGAAGTCCCATTTTTCATAAATTTATTGAGATGTCTGTTGGTATTTTTCTTTCATTGCCCTCATATAAATTTTCGTAGTTGGTTCGAATTTTGAACCTCTTAGAATTCACGATTTCGAGATCTTTTTTTTGATGAAAATGAGACATGTTTGCTGAAGTCCCATTTTTCATAAATTTATTGAGATGTCTGTTGGTATTTTTCTTTCATTGCCCTCATAAGTCCTAAAATTTTGAAAAATATTCTGGAAAAAATGAAAATACTGTTTTCTCTTATCTTCGAAAACCAGCGCCAAAAAAACACTCGAAAAATTAAAGAAAACGAGGCAAAAATTCCACGAAGACAAGTACGTCTGAGAGGAGTTTTGATGCATTAAAAATTCATCCAATTGGTAAAAAATTTCTTTCGACGAAAAAATTAATGAGAAAGAAAAAAAACGAACCCACCGCTGCGTAACATGACGAAAAAGCACGGCGTTATAACGTCGACGAGAGCGTGTATGGATTGGATATATGGAAGGGGTGAAATGAGGGATGTTATTCTTGCGAAAATAATTTGCTGGCGTATGTTGGCCTTTTTCTCAAAAGTTTTTCCACCGTATATGTGCGGTAGCATTCGTAGAAATTTTTATTGCCTTACCGATAATAAAAGCTGAAAACGGAGTTTCGATTACATAACGAAGAGCGGCGAAGCTTTTGGTAGTTATGGTAGACAGCCGAAGGTGGACGAATTTTGATATTTTCTAGTCGAGCGAGCTTTCCACAGAGACGCAGCAGATAAACAATCACAACCCTCGAGCCTTGACGTCGTATTACTACACATGTCGGTATCGCCCTGGCGCTTATTCGTTCGGTCGTATTATGTCGAGGAATTTCTACGTGTAGCTACAAAGGTCGTAATGACGCGAGTTCTAAAATGGTGCGAATTCCTGGTGTAATGACGAGCGTTCTAGTACGTTGTTGTGTCGAGTCGACGAATACGTACGAGAATCAATGAGCGGAGCGCATCTTTTCACTTTTCTCGCGTGTGTAAATATGTCGCTCAGAGGGTGAGAAATGTAGTCATGGCTGTCGTTTGGAAAATGAGGATTTTGGTCGGTTTCGAATTTATAATTTGGCCAAATCGACAGGTGGGTTTTTCGCACTTCTAAGGTCGACACGTTCTAAGTGTGTAACACGTAACACGTGCTGGTAATTGATTTTTTTTTTGCAAACGTGACCGGTAGGTATAGGTACACTACAGTTCATGAAGAAGGTGTACTTAATGGAAATTAATCCACGTATGGTGGACTGGATGGTGATACGGACGCGCAACGTAGGTATTTATGCGTACAAAGAGGTTACAATCCGAGAAGCTATGTGTGTTTTCTTTGAAACGTGATAATGATTGCGCGGCAGCAACGAAAAAGAGAGAGGAAAAAATCACCCGATAGCGTTTGAATTTCAGTTTTGATATTTCATTTAATTATAACCTGCCAGTTTAAAACTGTTTTCTTATGGTTTAGCAAAGCTGCGGACTAACTTCGGAAAACAATCGTAATTACAGAGAGAAATTAATTCGGCCGCCGGCTGCGATGAAGCGTATACCTACTACCTACCGGAGACCGGACGAAGGACGTAGAACGCGATAATTATAGCCTTTTTTCTCCATCTCTCTCTCTCTCTCTCTCTCTCTCTTCACTTCTTCACTCGTCGTTAGAGTGTTTCCTTACCGTTTTGCCATTCTGATTTTGGTATTGCGCGGCGAAGAAGGAGGATGAGGATTTTTTATGAAAGGAATACCTCATATATAGCTGACGTCTTTGGATCGTGTTACGCGCCGATCGTTTCGTCAAGATGCGAGATACTAGCGCCAAGTTGGATGACTTTATTTTTCTCGATATGGACGGTTAGCGCATGGGTGTATGTGTGTCAGGAATTTCCCGCACTGATCAGCGTATTTTTTAGCTGGAAAAAAGTACGATACGGTGTCGGCGAAAATCTGACGACTAATTACTTTTACCTGTACGGGTATTTTTATCGTTCGATGTATTTTCGTCGTACGATGCCGATGTGTTTATGCATAATATTACGCACGGTGCAGCACGCAGTCTACGCCTAAGGTAACTGTTTTTATCGATGACACTGTGGGACACAGTCGCGTCGAGTGCACACGCTAATCGGGTCAATTTGAAGTGGTGCGAAAGCTGAGTGATTTTCTGTCTATCAATTTTGACATATTTGGCCGATAGGGGGGGGGGGGGGGGGGGGGGGTGAGAAAATGGTTTGTTTGATGAAGACGATCTACAGTGTAGAAGGTGTGATTTGGGATGGCATTTTTTCCCCTAAATTTTAAATTCCCATTTGATCAAACGTTTCAATTTTTCCAAAGTTTTGAATTTTTCAAAAATTCGAGAGTTCTTGATTTTTTTTTTCGAAGTTCATGATTTCTTACAATTTTTTTTACTGTCTCGAAAATTTCAATTTTTAATTTTCCATTTTCTCAGTATTTATTTTTCTTTAGCTTGTATTTTTTTTTTCAATTTTTCATGTTTTCAACTTTTCAACTTTCTCAAAATTTTCATTTTTCATAGTTTTTTCAAAAGTTCAAGAGTTCTTGATTTTTTTTTCAAAGTTCACGATTTTTTACAATTTTTTTTACTGTCTTAAAGCTTTTAATTTTTAATTTCCCTACATCACATTTTCTCAGAATTTTATATTTTTCTTTCATTTTTTTTTAATTTTTTAATTTTTTTTTGTTTTGCAAAATTTTTGTCTTTCAGAATTTAAATATTTTTTTAGTATTCAATTGTTTTTTTTTTAATTTGGATTTTTAAATTTTGTATTTTATATTTTTGTTTTTTTTTCAACTTTCTCTTGAAGTTTTCAATTTTTGTCCAAACTTTTGATTGAAATTTTCTTACATTTTTTTATCATCATAATTTGTTTAATATTTTCAATTTTATTCATTTCCTTAAAATTCTCAGTTCTTTACATAATTCATAATTGTCAACTTTCCAAAGATTTTACAGTTTTGTAATTTTTTTTTTCAATTTTAAGTATTTTTCTCTCACTTTCCAGCTTTTAAATTGAAAAAAAATTCAAAATTTTCACGAAGGTTTCAAGTTTTCAAAATCTTTAGTTAAAAAAAAAATTAATTTTTCTTTTTTTCATAATTTTTCATTTCCTCAACATTTTACATATATTTTCTTATTTATACTTTTAAGCGTTGATTTTTTCCAAAATTTTTTATTTTCTCAAAATTTGACTTTAGAAATTTTTTTACCTCTTTCGGAATGCTTATAATTTTTACTCATTCATCCTCTTGATTTTTTTGATCACGAATCTTCCATCAATTTTTCAGAAATAAATTTTTTTTTCAACAGTGAATTTTTTTCGAGATGAAAATTTTTGAGTAAAGTAGAAAATTTTATTTGACGAAATAAGGAAAAATTGCAATGTATATTTTTCACATTTTCTTTTTGTCATCAATTTTTAATTGTAAACAAAATTTCCGACTTCGTTCTAAAAAACGACAAGTGTTTTTATCACTTCCACGTGGATCTTTCGATGAGAACCAGAGAGGAGGAGGGGGAGGGTTGTATGTTGATTGTTGATGGTAGTGGTGAGTAAAAGAGTTGACGAACAGTTTACCAGGGCCACACGGTATGTACGGTTCCTCGTGTGGGTTCAAGTCTGTTCGATTTATCATTATCAGAAATTACCATCAACAACCGTACAAATGGCCTGAAAATTGCAGCGTTAGTACATACTGTATTTTCGCACCTCTCAAAAACCGCTAATGATGAATTGGTAATTATGCAGTATGCACGAGTGAAGCTTACGTTGGAGGAGCTCGGATTGATCTATCGGTGGGAAATATGTATCCTTGAAGACGAAAACCATAGGGTTATTACGAGAATAAAGACTTACGTATACGAAGAAGATTACGGACTGGGTTGGACTAGAAGGATGTTCCAGTCGTTCAAATATACGTAAGTAAGCGTGCAGTTTCGAGGTACCAAACTATTTTTAATTGTGGCAGTACGTTCGACCTTTACACTACACTTACGCATGTCCGACTCCGAAGCCCGGTAATAACAGTAATTATCGATACGTGTGGTGCGAAAATTGATTCATTCATGGAAAGGTTACAATATTAAATAAACGTGTGTGTATATTTAATGACGCGTACGATACGTCAGGAAAAATTTTCATTCGGTTTTTTTCTTCGCATCTTTTGAAAAATACTCGAACAAGTACCTAGACCTACATAGGTATTTTTGTTTACTTATGTACATACGTAAATGTCTGAAAAATTACAATTAATAATGGTTACGTCAATAGCCATTGTCGTATGTTTATGGATTTTTTTCTTCTTATTAAATTGTAGGATTGTGATCGAATTATTTTAGTAATTTGGCTCGAATCGTGTTAAATTACTGGTATTAAATAGCTCCTCTCTCGCCTCGTATAGCCTGATTATTTGCATTGCGAACGTATCTAACTATACATGTACGTAGTTGAGCATAGTGAGTTATTGACAGTAGTGTAGGCTAGATCTACACACGAGTATGATACCTTTACGCAAAACGCATTGAATTTTCGAATGGGAAATTTACCAACGTAATTATATAGGTATGATAGTTTTCTTTAGTTTTAAAATTACCCCAATGCTGTGAATGAAATTACTCTCGAGGTATGAATAATTCGACGCTAATTGGGATACGAAAATACATTTGCATCGCGAAAAACGTTTCGTTGGTGCGAATGCATTCGGCGGCCACGTCATACCGCAAGTTTTTAAAATTCGCAGCATTGAAAATTGCACATTTTTTCCCAAGCCAGAAACGGAACGCTAGCCGATGCGACGCGACGTATGCCTAGACTCTTTTAAAATAGTATCACACCGCACGCGGTACACACCCATAAAACGTATGCACGAGCCAGCCAATAGAAATACTCGCGAATTTACGATTCTGATTTACGTAATTTCAATCAAAGTAGGTATAGGTAATGTACAGCATGAGCGTGTGCGAGTCGCGAGATTCTTGGAAATACGTACGAATTATTTTGCACAGTTCAGGAAAAACACACCAGTGGCGTGATGCGAACTCGCGCCACGTTTTGCAAGCTGGCGAATTTTTCTTGATTCCCGTTAGGTGTAAATTGGTTCGATTGGAATAGCGATTTATTTGGATGTGTCGGTGTAGATGCTCGAGTGCGAAAATTGATCGACGGCGTTCTATATTTTTCCGTATTACACATTTTACTTGGCAAGAAATTAATTCGTAAATAAGTATAACGAGGCGTGTGGTTGATGTGGTTGACTTCGATGGCTGTCGATAGTTTCCGAAAGAACTGAGCTACAAAAAGTTTTGTTGAATGGAATTTGTAGAAATTGAAAAATTGAACATTTTTTGTCTCTTGCCATTTTTGAACCGGTTCACTAGTTGGCAAATAGATGTCGATAATTCCTTGAAAAATTAAACTATAAAAAATTTTGTGGGACAAAAATTGTGGAGCATAAAAAACTGAACATTTTTTGTCTCTTGAAATTTTTGAACCGGTTCACTAGTTGGCAGCCAGTTGTCGATAATTCCTTAAAAAATGAAGCTAAAAAAAATTTCGTGGGACAAAATTTGTAGAACATGAAAAATTGAACATTTTTTGTCTCTTGTGATTTTTGAACCGGTTCACTATTTTGCAAACCAGCTGTCGAAAACTCCTAAAAACATGAAGTTGGAAAAAAATTTTGTAACAAAATTTATAAAACATAAAAAACTGAACATTTTCCGTCTCTTGTAATTTTTGAACCGATTCACTAGTGGACAACCAGTTGTTGATAATTCCTTAAAAAACGAAGATACAAAAAATTTGCGGAACAAATTTATAGGGCTTAAAAAACTGAATGTTTTTCATTTTTTCAAGTTTTGAACCGGTTCGCTGTTTTTAAACCAGTTGCCGAAAATTTCTGGAAAATGAAGCTACAAAAAATTTCGTGGGACAAAATTTAGAGAGCATAAAAAATTGAACATTTTTTGTCTCTTGTGATTTTTGAACCGGTTCACAATTTTGCAAACCAGTTGTCGAAAACTCCTAAAAACATGAAGTTAGAAAAAAATTTTGTAACAAAATTTATAAAACATAAAAAACTGAACATTTTCCCTCTCTTGTAATTTTTGAACCGGTTCGCTAGTGGACAACCAGTTGTTGATAATTCCTTAAAAAATGAAGCTACAAAAAATTTGTCGAACAAATTTATAGGGCTTAAAAAACTGAATGTTTTTCTTTTTTTCAATTTTTGAACCGGTTCGCTGTTTTCAAACCAGTTGCCGAAAATTCTTGGAAAATGAAGCTACAAAAAATTTTGTTGGACAAAAATTGTAGAGCATAAAAAACTGAACATTTTTCGCCTCTTGCAATTTCTGAACCGGTTCACCAGTTGGCAACCAGTAGTCGATAATTCCTCAAAAATTGTTACAAAAAATTTTGTGAAACAGAATACAGCTCGAAAAACTGAACATTTTACTCTTTTTCATTTTTTGAACCGGTTTGCTTTTTTTCAAACCAGTTGTCGATAATTCCTCAAAAAACGAAGCTACAAAAAATTTCGTGGAAATTTGTAGAGCATAGGGAACCGAACATTTTTTGTCTTTTGCACAATAATTTTCAAAAATTATCGAAAATTTGTCGCGAATCATCGAACCGGTTTCCAACCTTGAACCCTGACTTTTCATTTTCAACAGGTTTCTCTCAATGTAAACACCCGATATGCAGTAGCTGAAAATGATCGTCGAAATTTTATTACGTCTTCATCATCGGATGAAACGCAATCCCGTTTAAACCATCTCGCTCACTCTCCCCTATCCTGAGGTACCTATTAAGTGTTAGGGGCGTTCACTGTAACGTTTGTGGCACACCGTATGAGTTATTCTCTGGAAGGTATTCAGGTGTTGGGCGCTTCTACCCACTCGTATTCGCATAAATTTTAAGACGCACGATAATAACGGAATACTTTTTAAATGTAATGAGGGGCTCGCGAAACGTCCATCGTGCGAATATA
The DNA here is from genome assembly GCA_900065295.1 of Paracoccus marginatus. Taxonomy (NCBI): domain Eukaryota; kingdom Metazoa; phylum Arthropoda; class Insecta; order Hemiptera; family Pseudococcidae; genus Paracoccus; species Paracoccus marginatus. The sequence goes on from FIZT01050875.1 coordinate 8,428, forward strand.
GTCTCGTAAATAAAAAAACTCGATTTTATTATGCGCGTATCGACATCGACCTGCCATAAAAGTTGAATTATTAACGTTTTTGATAAACTGGAAATAGTGTCTATAGTATAATATTACATTATGCGTTAGATTTCGAGACCGAAATGATCTATGAAAAAAAGCAGTTAGTCGACATTGTCGATTTTACAGCTGGTATTTTCGATCGAAATTGTCTTCTTTTGCCTTGCGAATTTCTTTAGGCTTGTTATACATTTTCGTTGATTAGGTAAATTTTTTCTCTCTCTAAATCAGCTAAATCCGCAGTGTCTGATAATTATTGCGTGTAGGTACGTTTTTAAGACTTATTTGTATGTAGATGTACTTCATCGAGATGAATTCTTTCAACTGTTGTACGAGTAACTCGAGCCATTATCGCGATTTGCATAATGAATGGAAAACGTGTACGAGCGAACCGTCAATGCGTGATTTATTAATCCCTTATCTATTAATCGGTCGTCCAATAAGTTGATCATGAAGTACGATCTAAGTAAAAAATTATTTCATCAAAGAAACGCCTATCTAGTATAGAATTCGATCGTATTCGATTTGAATTGGATTAACGATAAACCGGAATTATATTTATCGGATGTTGCGCGAGGTATTTGCTTAAAAATAAATAAATAAATGAATGGAAAAGTCAAACGGTTGCGTTTAGTGTCGAAATACGAGTGTAATCAGTAATCACAAGGAGGCACTGGAGACTCGGTCTCCGCATTGAGTAATTTTTTTTCGCCATGTTATAATTGTTGATGTAAAAATTATTATTCAATTTTTTTCTGTTTAAAGAACTATAAAATGAACTGAAGAACAAAACGTAATGTACATCCAATTCTAATTTTCAACTCGAATTTTTCGACTTTTTTCAGATGTCAAAATCAAGCAGTGATTCTAATTTCGCAGTTTTTCGATTTCCACATCGTCTTAAATATCTGAAACGGTGAGTAATCATGCATATCCATTTTAGTATCAATATTTCAGTCGAAGATTTTCTCTCGGAATATTGCCTGAGAATTAAGGAAAAAGAGGGGGGTGGAATCTGCAAATTTTCCGCTGTCAATTCCTAAAATTTTGTTGAAAGCCCTGAGAACGGATTTTGAAATTTTCCAGTGGAAGTTGGTCCTTATAGGGTAAACCCCCCCGTAAAGAAATTTTCAGCTCTCTACCAGTCCCTCCTAACCACGTTTAGGGGCTAAAACATGGATTTTCGTTTACAATTTTCATTTTTCGTAATTTTCAATCGAATTTTTTTAAATTTGCAGGAATGTTGGACACTATTAAGGGTTATTTATGGAATTTTTTGTAAAAAATTTCGAGCATTTTTTCAAGGTCAATAGGCATTTCAAGATTTCTAACGGCCATTTTGGTAACCCCTTTCAGAGATGAAATTATGGACATAAATTTTTTTTCAAAATTTTTTGTAGGGGTGGAAGACTTTCGTAAAGGCAAAAAACTGATTTTTCACCCCTTTTTCGCCCTGAAATGGGTTAATTTTAGTCAAATGAAAATTCTGTTGCCAAATTCAGATTCTGCAGGTCAAATTACTCCCATCTAGACACTTTTCGCGATATTTTTGGCAGAACTTGTAAAATCCAATTTCCCCCTACATTTTCAGGAAGAAATGATCAAAAAATTGAATTTTTCAAATTTTTCTAAAATAATCGTGAAAAGTATCTTCATGAGGATAATTTCATCCGAAGAAACCGAATCTGGTATTGGAATTTCCATGACCAATATTCACCCTCGTACCCCGACGAAACTTGAGATTTTTGGGGTAAAAATTCCCAAAATTGAATTTTTACCCTGAGAATTTCAAGTTTTGACGGGGTACGAGGTTGAATATCTATTGGTCGACGAATGGAAATTCCATTTATTTCGAAAACCATCAATTCAACTTTGGGTACCACGTGGGTACAATTGAGTTGGTTTTTTGATACGAAATTTAACGTAGAACAATTTTTATCGTGCAAATTTTACTCTTAGACGCTTTATTTTTGTTTCAAAGCTGAAAAAATCCCCCAATAGTTCAGAAGGTTATTGCCCTCTCGCAAAAGTACCGTTCAAATGAGGGAGGAGAGGATTGCTTGGTTATTCGGGAGGTAATTTTGGACAAATAATGTGAAATTCCGTTTTTCCTTTCTATTTTTCAAATAATTTTTCTGAAATTTCGCCGCCATTATTACACCTTTCAGGGAGATCAAAATCGTAATTCTTGGGGAAAAAATTCGCTTACTCGTCAAATAAAGAAAAATTATAAAAATTCAAACAAAATAATGGAAAAATTTTACCATATTTTCGATCGAAGAATCTTGACTGGGCGTCGCGTCGTAAATTTCGAGAGCATATACGTTTCTAGATAATACGAGCACAGGTGGTAAATTGTAGGTATACGTTATACGTGATGAACACACTTACGTTTTAATACATTGTCACATTTCGCGTTCGTACGACTCGATAATTGCTTGATTATCATATCGCATGTCGGCCAACATAATCGCACACGACGAGATTTTCGCACTGTACGAACGCCCGGCGAACATTTGAACGTTTTTTGAGACACCGATTCGAACGCAGCACTTCTTTGATCGTAATATTTTGGCGACGAAAATTTTTTCCAAACGTAAAGAAAACGAGCTAATCGACGCGTATACCATATCGTGCACAAAGTAGCAAGCTAACCGCAACTGTTGAGAAGAAAATTCGCGACCGAATACGGAAAGAAAATTGCGAGAATTTTATATCGAAAGCTTTGGTCAGATAAGAAATAAATCATCTCGGACAGTTGGCAAAAAAAAAAAAAAAATTGCCTGCTAAGATAAGACGTAAGACAATGTATGGAAAATTTAGGCTTAGCGGTAAAAATTACATAAATTAAATCAGTGCGCTTTATTTTGGCAGTGGGCCATCGTGTGGACGAGCGGTGCAGCAGCGTGATGATAAAGCGAGAGTGATAAAAAGCGAAGCGATCGGTAATACTTCTTCGCTACGTGTAGACGTAGACGTGTACCGGTAATAGGAAGAAGACGCGAGAAGGGAAAAGAGAACATGTGCGTGAATACGTACGGTGCCGGTGTACGCGACAGCCGAAAATTGTACGTATATTTACGAGTATATACGTATACGTAAAGGTGAAAAAAGGGCGACCAAAATAGAGAGTGACTGGGGTTACCTGTAAGGTGCATATCTGCGGAATTGATGCCATGTTACTGAATGGTGACGGTGTATTCGGTCGCGTGCATCATTCGGAAAAGTTTCACAGCTGACGAGACGCGGCAGAAGGTCGAGCACTGGGCCACGGGCACGGTCGAAGTCGAAAAATGAAAATAAATCGTCGTAACTGGCGCGAAATAATAATGCACCATTATGGCGAACGCGAACCCGCAACTGTTCACTGTCCGCTGACTGAATGGCGATCCTACTTCATACATTTTATTATGCTGCACATTATTCTTCGGCCACTAAGTGTCCCTCGCCCGCGATCCTCCCTCGATCGACACACGGTACGCTACAATTACACGCATCTAAGTCTGCATTTTTTTTTCCTTCTTCTTCTGCTTCTGCTATGCATTGACGTAGACAAGCGGCGGTACATACACGGGGCTGCAGAGTGGCCGACTGAATAATACGTATCGCATATACCGGTCTGATCGACTAGACTAGCAGACTGCAGTGTCTTATATTTCGTGACCGGATAATTTATCGATACGCGCGCCGCGCCGCCGTTCGTATATTTCATTTATGTACTTACTTATTTATTCGTTCATTCATTTGATTTTTTCCCCCCTTAGACCTATTTTCGCATCATCGCGAAACGAGCTTCTCTCGTGTATTCGCTATCGTCTTATATTATACGTATTTAGAGATTCATTAACGATTCGCCAAACTATCTAGGTATACGTACGAGTATAACTGACTTGAAGAGTGGCGCTGATGGCATGGCGGTATCATCAGCGTCCCACAGGCGAACCGGTTCTCGTCGTATACGATGCGTACCTTTTGTCAACCTATTTAACACGCGATTAATCGAATTTATTATTTAGATTGCCGCGGTTTTATCTTCATCGTATCTCTATATTCTAGCCACCCTAACGTTAATTTATGTATTTATTATGCCTTCTCTGCTACGTTCATTGATGCCGTCGTCGTGTCACGACCAACCGTCTCGCACCTTTGGTGTCTGCCTCTCCATTGACTGGACGCGTAACTCGGCACGGTGGATGCGGATCGTCTAGCGTTTTATTGCCATTTTCACGGGCTAACAACCTATGTAGGTACGATAGTATTTTATCGCTAATCTTTATCTCGTAATATGGGCGCGATAAATAGCGTGAATACTGTTAGAAACGATGTGGTGTGAGAGGTACAGATGTATCTAACGTGCAGTGATTTCCATCGGCTCCCGGTGTTCGTCTACTGACTTCTCGCCCGCGATGAGGAACGCCATTAGTGACGTAGTTTCCATAGACTTGTTATTATCTACGTAGATATATTATGTATTATACTTGCTAGAATGAAATTAACCTAGGTGAAGGATGAACCAATAATACCCGAAAGTATTTCACTTTAGGCGATTCCTCGCGAATATAATGGTTTTGGCAAGGTGAGAAAGAGAGGGGTGTCATTTAGCCTCCGATGGAACTTTGCCAAAAAAATTTCAAGTAATTTTTTACCTCGCTAATAGCACTGGAGTCTATAGAAATATGCGATTTAAAGTGTAAGAATAGAAATTCCATAATTCGCGATTTTTTAACCGATTTTTCTCAAGCTTGGGTAGTGATGAAATTTTTTGATCGTTAAAATGAGCTCGAATTTGGCTTTACACGTTTCAGAGATAACCATGGAATTATACGTAGAAAATTTTCCCCTCCGTTATATTTAATAATTTTTTTAGAATTTTTGACAGCGATGGAGGTGATTTTTAAATATTCAAAACTTCATTTCATATATGTAGTTTGTCAATTTAAGACTTGATAGTTAATTTTGAAATTTTACCATCATTCCAAAATTCGTCAATTTTTTTTACAAAATTTTCCAATTGTCTGAAATTCTCAAAATTTGCAAAATTCATCAATTCTTTGGAATACGCCAATTCTTTAAAAGTTGTCAATTTTCTAAATTCGTCATTTTTCTGAAATTCCAAAAATTGGTAAAAATTTTTCTATATTCTTCATTTATCAATTTTTCATAATTTTGTCAATTTTTCGATCTTCAAAATTCGTAATTTTTCAAAATTTGGCTAATTTTTCCAAATTCCTAAATTTTCAAAGTTCATTAATTCTGTAGAATTTTCCTTTGCCGATTTTTTCAACTTTGATTATATTTTTCAGAATTTTCCAATTTGCCAAAATTCCTAAATTTTGCAAAATTCGTCAATTCTTCAATATTCCTGAATTTTTCTTTTTTTTTTTGATTTGTTAATTTTCCAAAGTTTTGGTCAATGCACCAAAATTCATAATTTTTTAAAAGTTGCCCATTTGCTAAAATTCCTCAATTTCGCCGAATTCATCAAAATTCCTCAATTTTTCGATTCGTCAATTTTTCAAGATTTTGTCAATGCACCGGAATTCGCCAATTTTCTTAACTTTGATAATTTTTCAAATTTGCCTACTTGCCCAAAATTCCTAAATCTTGCAAAATTCATCAATTTTTCATTTTTTTTTTTTTATTTTGTTAAATTCGTCACTTTTGATGATAGTTTTTCAAAATTTTTCAACTTTCCAAAAATTTTGTAATTTCGCTAAATTCCTCAATTTTTCAAGTTTTCAATTTTTTAAAATTTGTCATTTTTCTGAAATTCAACAATTTTCCAAAATCCGCTGATTTTTTAATATTTGCCTCCTTTCCGAAATTTCGCAAAATCTTTAAATTTTTCGAAATTCCTGAGTTTTTTATTTTTTTTTTGATTTGTAAATTTTCCAAAATTTTGTCAGTAAGTATATGAAAATTTGCCGATTTTTTCAACTTTGATAATTTTTCAAAATTTGCCAATTCGCCAAAATTCCTAAATTTTCCAAAATTCATCAATTCTGTGAAATTCCTGAATTTTTAATTTTTTTTTGGACTTCTAAAATTTTGTCCATTGACTGAAATTCATAATTTTTCAAAATTTGCCAATTTGCCAATTGCCTAAATTTTGCAAAATTCCTCAATTTTTCTAGTTGTCAATTCTTCACTTATCCTAAATTTGCCAATTTTTTTAACCCAATTTTTCATAATTTCAATATTTTGCAAAATTTCCTCAATTTTCCACAATTTGCCAATTCTTTAAAATGCTTTCAAATTATCAAAATTTGCCAATTTTCTAAAAATTTTCGATTTTTAAAAAAATGACAGTTTTTTGAGAGTGGTTCATTTTTCAACTTTTTACATCCTGTAAACTTTTTTATTAAATTGTAATTCTTTTAAATTTTAGAATTTTTTGTCTGATTTGAATTTCTATTCGGTATTCGGTTTCAATTTCTTGTAAAAAACAATAAAAGATACAATGTTTTCACGATGCAACTGCAATATTAAATTTTTTCGAATGCAGTCGCTAATTGCACGTGTTCGTGTTTCCCCGAATTTAAGAAAATTCATCTGTTTTTTTCGAGTAGATTCGTCGCGTGTAAACTGCAAGTAGATGTGATTTTTTAAAAAAAATCTTGTTTTACGATCGAATTACACGATTTTAATAGGTGTCAACTGTTTTTCAAGGATTTACATTCAGGTATACTGAATGATCACGGGTGCATAATACTTATCTATACTTGCGTATGTATCACGATACCTACATATATGTAGATATGGTACGTGCATAAGATTTTAGAAGTGCAAGGGCGTCAATGAAGTAAACGCTCAAATTTTATAGCCTATAAAAAAAGTGATTACTCGTTAGCCCAGAGCCCACATAATGAGTGCGGTATTTACCAGAACCAAAGTCGAAAGCGAAAAAAGGTGAAATGAAATGAAATGAGTAATTGATTTTTGCAAATTTCCTTCCTCGCGCTTCGGTCTCAGTCTCAGTCTCAGTCTCGGTGGCGCAAACAGCCATCGAACTTGTTGCTGATGCTCGTAAAATGAGTATAGGTTTTTTCCTCCCTATAAACGTTTTGTATGTACATATTTTCCGTAGCGCGTTAATGCGTAAGTATGTAATTTTTCCGCTAGCAAACGGGAATTAAATGAATGATTGATTGCATACGTGGAGGCTACGGTGAAAATTACGCCGCCTCTCGAAATAGGTATACAAAAAGAAATCAGGTTAAGGATTTGACGAGCGGACTAAAAATCGCATTATTAAATTACGAAACAATGTTCGTCGAGATGTTTGTGTCCTCACATGCATACGCATAGCATGGTGGAATGAGAAAATGAGTTAATTCGAAATAAGTGTGTATATTTTAATAAGAAATCACTCGAGGCGAATTTTTAAATTAACTTACCTGGAAGTGACTTGAGAGAGACCGGTCGGTGCGATGTGTGGCTAGGCGTCGATTGCTATATATCACTGCCGAGAATGATACCCGCACTACGTGTGTGTAGTGTAGTACAAGTATACGTATAGCAGAAATAATAGCAATATCTGGAGGATATACGAAATGACGTGAGAAATGCGCCTCGTAGGCTGTCCCCTATCATTCACGAATACTTATAGGCATTTCTGGGTGTCATTTTCCAATCGACAAAAATTAGTAGGGGGGTGATTCAAGGGTTTTGCTTATTCGAGATTCGTGTTTGGCGATCTCGAATTTGTCGAAAACAAACTTTGGATTTTTTAAAATTGGTCAGAGGCCTTGGTTCTCGATCCACAGGAAAGCTGGGAAGTAATATTTTTTCCTCACTAATTCGGGGTTGTAGAATTAGAATATTGCGTCAATTTTTGATTTTTTCACGATTCGGTATACCTTTTACGATGAATATTTTACTCGCGTGCTTGAATAGGCCTACAATTGAAAATTGAAGGAAATCATCGATGTAGATATTCATGCGACTTTTACGTTTTTAAAAATCGGAATTTAATTTTTTTTTTCATGCACCTATAAAATCAACTGGTTAGTTATATCGATTACGCCGCACTGGGTACTAAAAATCACAACTTTACAACTGTTTTCCATTAAGTATAATTTACGTATTCATCGCAGAATTTGCTCCATGATTTATGTTACAGCAATCAATTTTATTTCCTATTAAAGTCGTGTAATTCGTATCAAAAATCAGCCCATAAATATTTCAATATCTCGAATAACTTATCGATATTATTCTGTAATTAGGGAGTTGTATTTTTTTTTTTTTTAAATTTTTCACAGCAAATAAGGTGGTAATTTATGTTAAAAGCTGTAAGCATGAAAATGTGGAAACGATATTGCTCGTCTTTGTTTTTGTTCGAATTAAGAAATCGCAAGACGAAATATTCGAAAGTGAGAAACGTAGAATGTTGGATTTTTCGGTCTTTTTTTACTTTCCTTGAAAAGAAAAATCAAACAAATCAATAGACAACTGATTTTTTCAAATACGTTGGAATCAGTTTCCAAAACAAAACAAAAGAAAAGTGAAATTGATTTCTCGTAAAAATGTTGAACTTTTGAGTTAGAGGCTTAATCTTTCGAACTGACTATAAAAGTTTAGGGTCATCAGTCAAAAATCTTGAAAAATAACTTCAAAGAAATTTTATTGTGTGTTTTTGTTAATCGATTAAATTCAACGTGGGAGCTCGAAACTTTTAGAGGGAGGGAGGCACAGGGGTTAGGGTGGCACTCATTCATACATGTTGAAATTTTTTTTTGAATTTTCATCGATGCCAGGTGTAAATTTGTTAGACTATATCCCAATATAACATGAAAAAATTTCATCCCGATCGATGCATAATTGCATATTAACCCGTGCCCCAGGGGTAATCTTTGTAAGGTGCGCGACATTAATACTCCCACCAGCGCTGGTGAGAAACTCGACAAACCTCGGCGCGGAGAAAACAACACATCACTATTGGCTTCATAACTCCCCTAGAATTTGTCAAACGGAATCGACTCTCCATATACTTGAAGTTAATTCAACTGAACATCCAAAACCGAAATTTCAGCTCTGTAAGTTGATTAGAGGCTTAATCAGAAATTTTCAACGTCGTTTTCCTCACCAGGTTCTCGTGGGAGCGTTGTAATGTCGCGCGCGTTACAAAGATTGGCCCTTGGGCACGGGCAGGGTTTAAACATCCGAACAGAACAGAACAGAACAGAACCAAATCGAAAAACCGAATCAAAGAACCGAAACTGAGAACCGAATTTTCAAGAACCGAATCGAAGAACAAAAACTGAGAACCGAATTTTCAAGAACCGAATCGAAGAACCGAAACTGAGAACCGAATTTTTAAGAACCGAATCGAAGAACCGAAACTGAGAACCGATTTTTCAAGAACGGAATCCAAGAACTGAAACTGAGAATCGAATTTTTAAGAACCGAAACGAAGAATGGAAACTGAGAACCGAATTTTGAAGAACCGAATCGAAGAATGGAAAC
>FIZT01050883.1:0-22391 GCA_900065295.1 Paracoccus marginatus
AAAGCTAAAATCTGATGAAATTAAAAAAAATAAAATTTATTCATCTCAAAAATCAAAAAAAATGAAATCCAGGGATGGGGAACTGGAACTGCAAACTGAAAAAAACTGAAAAAACCTGGAACTGAAAAAGAAAAACTGGAACTGGAACTAAAAAATTTTGAGAACTGGAACTGGAACTAGAACTGGAACTAATAACTTGGGAGCTGAAAACTGAAAACTGAAACTGGAACTAAAATATCATTTCAGTTTTCCATCTTTGTGATTTTGTAAATCAGGGGAACTTTACGGTGCGGTGTGAGATAATACCGTTGAAACGTTGAAACCCTCACCAGCGCGAGATTGAAAAGCGTACATCGCATCGTCGTACTGTTGTGATATTATGAATGATTTATAGATTGATAAAACAAATAAATGGTGTTATGTATCAATAATGTACCTTTTGGTTTTATTGTTAGAAAAGTTTATTAGCGCAACTGTAATAGACACTGATAACATACCACACATCATGTAGCATGTACCTGATGCGTACGATCGTTCGCTAGGTAGGAAGATACTTGATTGACATCAAAAGCAATAAATTTTTTCTTTCGTTTATTAAACCACTAATTCTGAAAGTCGACTCGAAAAAACATCTCCAGTTTTTTTTTTCTTTCCACAAACCTAAACTGAGTTGAAATTAAATATTTGGGTGTTGTTGATACCTATTATGGTTGAAAAAAAAGTAAGTACGGATAGAAACTCGCCAAAAATGTTGATGGATTAAGAATAAGAACATATTTTTTTCGGTGGCCTTGATATCCATTCTACTATCTATACCTACATGCATTGCATAAAGTGTTCTAAGGTCATAAAGATGAATGATTTAATTTATGCAATGAAAGTTTGAAAACTATAAATGAGGAAGAGACGTAGTTACATACGTATAGGTATTCAATAAGAATTGTTAGGAAGATGAAGTGTACCAAATATTCATCAAAATAGGTTCTATAATAACTAGGTAGTACGTCCTATATCTACCTACAACGCCTCTTTTCATAATGCAAGTTTTGATCTTTTGAAGACAAAAAGGTGCATTATTTTTATTTTTGGAGAGATATTCTTTTAATTTATTTTTTTTAATTCTCATATTTTGGGTAGATTACCCTGGCAGGAGAATTCTGTTCTCTACAAAATTTTGTTGTATATATCTACGAGTGCATTTTATAAACTCGAGTAGGTACATTAGTTTTATGTTAAGTACCTAATTTTTGTTTCCTCGCATCCGTTTTGATTTCGAGAGAAAATGAAAACTTCAAAACGTCGTCCCTTCAATAATCAATACTTATTAAGAAAAATAATAATACCTAATACAAAAAAGGCACGATTCATCTTGGTGTTGATTTTAAAAAATAAAAAAGTAATAATAAAAAACAACATATTCCTACGCACTTTTATACAACTTTGTGCATTTGAAAAAAATTTCCCTTATAGGTTTTACCTCATAGCGTCACGTTATTGAACGAGAAAAACTACTGAGTAGGTACTGTCAATGCATTTCTTTTTCAAATGCGTGAAAATTTTGGTTAAAAGAGTTTTGAAAAAAATATATCCGAAATAAAATTCGTACGAAACGTAAAGGGGAGCCTAGACTTTACCGTAAATTTTTTTACCTATACGAAGTCTGCTATCGCAAAGTTATCGATTTAAACAGTATCACCAGTTCGCATTTATGGGTCAGTGTAACACGAAATTCGTAGTGTCATACTTCACGCTTGTTTACTTTATTTTGGAGTGCAAACAGGATGCTGAAGAACTTGGTTTAAACGGATGTACAAATATTTAAATACAAATAATATTGGTAATAAAATATTATCGAGTAAATCTCAATATGATTGATCACGTTCTGAGAAAATGGAAATTTATACGTAGGTAGTCAAGAAGGTGCAGTTTTTACCCGAAAGATGAGAAAATTCGAACTACTGTAAATGAATTGTAATTCATCATCTGAAATATGCTCGAATGTACCTAATCGAAAAAGGTACACTTCATTTTTGTATGACAAAACGTGATAAGGTTGTCAAAAAAGTACTTTGAGTAAAATATACGAAGCGATTAAATAAAGTATGCGATGAGCGTAAATCCATATTTTAAGTATATAGAATTGCGTAACATACCTCTCTGTCCATTATTTTCAAATGATGAAATTTACTTGGAAGTAATTCATCCGATCGAAAATCGACAGCACAGATAAAGGTTAACACTTACGGTATAAAAATTACGAAAAGGTATACGACGAAAACTAGGAGGACGCGAACCTCTCATTTTTGAATAACGATTATCATCACAGAATAGAACGATTAACGCGTAAACACATATAAACAGGATAGTAATATCAATTATACGTTGAAATTGTTAAAGGGACGGTAATTGTAAACTAAAGTTAGATAATAGGAGAAATACGATAGGACTAAAGGTATAAACGATATAACCCTACACTGGCTGCCGAGTGCTGAATCGAATCTGAACGGACGTAGCTTACATTTGGCGTAAGATCGATATTCCTGGTGTGTAATGTTATACCTCGTTCGTACTCGCCCCAAAATGCAGTAGCTGATGTTTTCCTCTCTTCGCCCAGTTGCCGCCCTTCAAAATTACTACCTATGTTATGCGTGTATACGTGTCTACCATAACATCGCCGAGTATCGCATCTCCTTTAATCTATTATGTATGTGATAATACTGCTCGTACATTCCATCATCCTATCTATACCGAGCCATATACTTTGCACAGGTGAACTTATTCCTCAGGTACATATATTAACGGAATTAGGTCTGCACCCAATTTTGTTGTAACATCAAACATTAAATCTGGGACAAATATCGCATATCATATAGTTAATAGAAACTCAGTTTTCTTTCGTATTCGAGGTTTTCTAAGTAAGAAAACGTAATAAGCACCCGTCTAGAGGGTAAGTTCATGGCTGGAACTCTTGAAAAACTTAGTTTGGCCTTCTTTTGAGTCTAATTTTGAAAAAAAGTCCAAGTTGTAAGATAGGTATTCAAAATGTTTTTTTGGTTGAAAATTTCAACGGAAAATAATTTTTCGAGCTGCGAAGCCTTGGTCTCTTTTCTTAAAGGCTTAACCAATGATCTTATGTCGTTAAATTGTCAAGGTGAAATAAAATTTAGATTTACTCAAACTTCAATTTCATTACCTAATGATTAAATCAAGTAGTCCAATTCAATCACCAAATTAGTTTAGGACTATAGGTATTCCAATTATTTAAATTATCCGCAATGCGATTCTCTTCTGTTGAAAAAATATGTTGATGAAGTTGCCTACTTTGTTTGCCGTAAATGAACACCAGCATGTAATGAACGATACAGTTCTTTTGTGATATAAGTTGCATACTCTGTTCGCCGCAAATAATAAATTCTCCGCGGAAAAAAATCAACGCTTAGGTAGGTAGGTGATATCTCGAAAATTGAGACATTTTTTTAGTCATGTTTTCAAATCGACAAATTTTCCAAATTTTTTACTGCTTCACTTAAGAACAGTTTGATTTTGTCTTCGTCTCTTATCTTAATAAAACTTTGAAGTGTTTAATAAGCATTTAAATTGTTATGGTTTGATGTTTTATTATTAACAAAAAGATTGCAACAAAATAAATTCTTACGTAAGTATCTACAGTATATCTATTTTTTATTGCAAATGTTTGACCTCATAAAAAGTTTCAAATATTAGAAATCGATGTGCATTTTGATGTTTTAATAAGTCTCCCCCCTTTTTCGTGCACTTAAAACTGGATACAAAGAGATTTTTTCAATATATACTTGTCGGTTGCTCAAAATACGAATGGAAAAATAAATATTGATTCAAGAGAGATGTTTCAAACAAAGCACATCTTCACCATTGAAATTTGTTAGGATATCTCCACGTTACGCATTCAATGTTCAGCCATTACATGATTCATCCATGGAAAAAATCAGCATATTTCAGGCATAAAAAAAATATATTATACTAAAAATAGGTACTCACTTGCTTCTATGGAATTGAGGGGATGAAAATATCAAAGATAAAGTATATCTTGAAAAAATTTTTAATTTGGTCAAGTTAAGAATTGAAAAATGAGTGTCTAATAAAATCTAGCCACGCTTACTCATTGCATCACCTAAATCATATAAGTGAACGATGAATTATATGGAGAAAAACGATGAACTAAGCATAGAACGATGACAATGCAGACGATTTAATTATACATTGTGCCATTATCCATCACACATATACATACAAAAAAAAACAATAAATACAATTAGGTAATCTCAATATTTATCATAGGAAGCAGGCACGCGAACAAAAACCATCATCTACAGAGCTCCAAATCCAGAAAGTTTGATAGTATAATATGAATTTCATTTCAGAACTGCACAACACATCGTCTAGGATGAAATTGTGATATCACATTATTGAAGCTAGAACAACGACTTAGACTTATATCACTATAACCACGATAACAGAAGTAGAGTACAAATTATATTAGCAAACATTTTACACTCGAATCTTCACAACAGAATGAAGTTATTGAACGGACTTCACAGCAACAAACGATTTATTCAACTCATGTTCGCAATTAGAATACGCATATCCAATTCCGAATCCCGCACCAGCAATGATCGGCCATTTTCTACCTGTAAAATTTATAGAATTTGCAGTAAATTCAACCATTCAAGATTCATAATATTTCCTATAGTGCATAATGTAAATGATGATAGAACTACTCACGTTTAAGAAATAGTAACGAAGCAACCCCCCCAATAACGACACTTCCACCTAAAATGGAAGAATAAATTGGTTACTTAAGTTGGGAATAAATGAACTGAAGTTATGACTTCAACACTAAAAATTGGTGTAATGAAAAAAGTGATTTTATAGTTACGAGTAGATAAAATATATTTACCAAATTTGATCAAACTGTCATACAAGCATTTATCCAATTTCTTGACAAACTGATCCTCTGAAAACGCCATTGCACCGGGGAATAATTCCGATTTCCGATCTTGTAGTTATAATTGTAAGGATTTGATAATTAATTTTGAAGTTTCCAAAACTACAAGAAGCTGCTTTAATAAAATTTGATAATTCAAAATTTGATTTGACATTTAAAATAAAATTTTGATTTCTCAAGTTTAGAAGCTTCCAACATAGTTACTTGCGAACAGCATCAAATTTCCACTGATAAGATAGAAGAAAGCGAAGAATTCGACGAATATTCGAAAGCTGAATAACCCAAAAAAGTTCTTCGAAGTTCAAACTTCAAACTCTTCAAAGAACGAAACGAACCCAAATCGAAAGTTGTCGTTGTCGTTGTTCTGTGTAAAAGCTCGAAACTACCGGAGGTGAAGAAAATTTTGAACTTTTCGACGGTTGTTATCAGTAATCACGTGCTCAAATTTCGCAATACAAGCCCTCAAGTTTCACCCATAGTGTTCGTAGGCCTTCACCTGAGGTCGTTACATTGCATTTTTATCAACGATTAAATTAATATGTAAAGTACCTCTCTCGACATTATACGATGAATTTTTATTGGTACCAGTCAGGCAGTCGCTGCTTCTCATTAAAGTGTTCGCTTGAAACATGGTAGTATAGACAGATCTGAAGTTTATGGTACGTAAACGTATCTCAGCCACGGATTGCATTCTCACGCATCTTCAACATATTTACTCATCTACTTCTTGTTACTTCCACCTCCTACGTTGATATTTTGAACCAAAATCTGTCACAGGTATGCCTTATCTGAAAATTCTCATTTGTTCGTACTTAATTTATTCTCATAATTTACGAATTACATAACCCGAAGGGACGGGTTGAAGGTTATCAGTTTCACACTGCGACTGGGTAACCTTCGTATTACTTATGTAATCAATAAATTTGTATCATGTAAAAATTTTCTACCAAAAATTGAAAATCAGTAGTTTAGTACCACATATTTCACGAGACATTTGCTCTCTAATTATCATGCGAAACATGATTACTGCCTTGTTGTAGGTATCTCTGGCAAGATAGCAAATTTTCTCCATCGTGTAATTTTTAATTTTTAGGTTCGATTCCTTCATTCACCACGATGCCGTTGCAAGAATATAAAGATTTAGTCGGCACTCTAGCGGGAGTATTCACCATATTACAGTTTTTTTCTCCTGCGTGAGTATTGTTCAACTCCTTTCTGCACGTTATTGTTGACGTTCAACTTCGTTTCAATGTGCACTTATTTTGATTTGTTTCAGTTTTTTATGTTTAGATTTTATTAAGCAAGGATCCACTGAAAATGTAGATGTTATGCCATTTATTGGCGGTTTAGTTTTGTGAGTATTATTGAAATTGAAGCGGTAATTTGAATCGTTGAATTTATCAATTTGCTTTATTTTTTCTCAGGTCGACATTATTTGTTCAAAATGCCATACTTATTAAAGACAATACCATGCTGTATGTGAATGCGTTTGCCCTATTCCTTGGTGTCTTCTATTTAGTTCTATATTTTTTTTATACTAAAAATAAGGTACATGTTCAAACTTTTTTACTGTATGAAAAATCATACTCAAATTTACCGTTTTTTAAAATTACAAAAAAAAAAAACGTCCATTTTCAGGTAAAGTTTTATTTAAAACTAAGCAAAGCTGCCATATTTATTGCTGTATTAATCGGTTACGCACAAAGAGAAGGTAAAGATGTCGTTCAATTTAGATTTGGTCTCATTGTAACTGTAATATTGCTGGCTCTTATTGCGTCTCCGCTTATCTCAGTGGTGAGTTTTGTTTTTTATTGTCTGTTATACTTCAGAACAAAGTATCAAAACTGAATCACATGTCATATTTTTAAAACATGAATTTTCGATTTTTACAGAAAGAAATAATCAAAACCAAAGACACTTCCGCTCTTCCTATGCCATTGATTGTATCCGGAACAGTTGTTGGAGTTCTTTGGTTTTTATACGGTGTGATCATTGGTGATTTATTTATACAGGTAATGTAGACGTGTGGCGGGTGGCGGCCTCGTGACATGTTGTGCGAAGTTCTAATCTTCATGAGTTTTAATTTGAATTATTGTTCTTCAGGTGCAAAATGTAACCGCTTTGGTTTTGAATGCATTCCAGTTGGGTTTATTCATATATTGTAAACTGAGTAAACCGGTTAAAAGTGCCTCGGTCAAGAAAGCCAAGAAAAGTGATTAATTTTTTGCAACCATCTAGCAGTACTTATCTACTAGTGTGGTTCTTTTTTTTTTTACATAAATTAGGTACAAGATAACTGTAATATTGAATGATTGTTCATTCTGAACTGAAGTTCAACTGTGATGCGATGGATTGTGAACTATAATAGTTTTGACAATAATTTAATAAGTGAAATCATGTTACCATGCTTTTTTGTGCGAATTCAATAAACTCGCATCAGTTGAACTACATTTGTACTTGTAATTCACTCGTATTTTTCAAACATTATCGTTTGTAGGTTACGATTACATTTACATCTAGTACCGCCCTCCCAAGTTGTGCAAATATTTCGTCAAACCTAACCTTGAAAATCAATTTTCTCATCAATTCGAGCGCCGCATAAAATTCTTCAGCTTTAAAATTCTATTATTTGGTTAAGAGATGAAAATGAAATAACATACATAGGCGTACTAAATGAAATTGAAGTGCTTTAATTAAAGCATTGTTTGCAAAGGTACACATTTTGAAAATTACGTAGATTTAAAATTATTAAAAATAATGCTCTGACTAGAATATGTATAAAGGTAATACTTTTCATTCGGCATTAAGAACTAAAGTGATTTTTTGAAAATTAAGTGACTTCAAGTGGAAAAGATTAAAAAGTAATCTGAATAAATTCTATGTTTAAAATAACTACACAATAACAATCTCATGGTCATAATTAACTAAAGCGCGAAATATAAAATTTGAACAGCAATTAGACTCAGTTTGTTCTCCATTTATGTGACCTTGCAAGTTGGAACCCGCTATCGTACATTTTTTGACTCATCGTTTTTCAACGTTTTTCATGTTTCGCAAGAAAAACGTTGAAAAAACGATGAGTCAAAAAACACACGATAGCGGGTTTTAACTTTTAGTTCACATACGAGTATGACTAGTTTGATGACGTTGAGGTCAAATCGTCAGTTGATTATTCAGGCTTATTACATTACATAGTCGTGAAAATGAAAATTTTGAATTCCGTTAAAATTATACGAAGATAAACTACACATCGAAAGGGAAAAAAAAGAAGTAAAAATACTATAACAACAAAAATACAACGATGTCTTAAAATTGACGATTTACACACATTAGCGAATAATTATAAAAAACATAAATAGCTCACAAATAGATTATTTTAATACCGCGACGCTGCTGATAAAGTCTACACGATGATACGATGAACAAACGTTTAAAAATAAAAGAGATACAGAACACTGAATATTCGAGGAAAATAAAGGATCGTTGGAGTAACTTAAAATAAAATAGAAACGGTTTTGTGCTAAATAAAAAATATAAAATAATCCTCTTTCGCGAAAATTTCAAAAGTTTTTTTTTTTTTAGGACAACTATAAAATTTTGAATTCCGGCCAGTGGTTCACTCGATAACGTATAACAGAACCCGATCCATCGAATAATTTATCTAACCATTCTCGAAGTCCTTTCAACAGTTCTTCGTCTGTATACGTCGCGAATTTTGTAGATGCCACAAAGTTTTCTGTCTTTTCCTGCGTAAGAGTTGAAATTTAGTTCCTTGACAATACTGTACATATTTCAAATTCAATTACCTACTAAACTTACTTTACTGGGCAGAATGCCTGGGTGTTTTATATGATACAAGCAGAAATATTTTCTCATTCCCGATAGTGCTAGTACAGTTCCAGCACAAAAATATGGGTTAATTTCAATTTCCTGTTGCTCTGGAAGACAAGCTCTAACCAATTCTGAATACCATTCTAACGAAGCTTTCTTCTCCATGTTTGCGTAACCGAACAACAAATTTTTATTTCTAAACATTCGCAATAAAACACAAATTGAAAAGGTTCCTGGCCAAAATCTTACTTGAAATAATGTTATACATACTTGCGATAGGGCCACACAGCTTTGTAGAACTGCGAGACTAATAAGTCGGCGCGAACACGATCAAACATCAAAATTATCGTTCGACAACCTGGCTTTAATAATCGTACCATCCCGTTGTAGGTTTCTGCCTTCAGCTCATGTAAACGAAGCTCGCGGCTGATAGTTATGCATTTACCATTTTTCAAGAACACTTCTGGTGATAATATATCTTTTTTACGACAGCTTGAAATGCGTTTTTCTAATTCGGGAGTTTTCCTATACTTTTGCTCCTCAGGTGGTCCCAATAAATTGTTCATGCTCAGTAAAAATACATCAAACCTTAAAAGATCGATCGGCGCATCAGTACAAATTTTGAAAATAAAAACTTCATTTACAAAATACTTTACCATTTCAAGTGCATTTCCGTCCAACGGATTTTACGCCAGTGGGTGGAGAAGTACGCCAAGAAATAGATGACTGTTGCGATGAATATCACATAGGGAAGGAAATTTTCCAGCGTGATTTTATTAATATACACTTGCAGCCTGTGTATAATCCTATAAATTAGTCCCGGTGGTTTTTCATTTATGAATTCATTTAATTTGAATGTATCCAATAACAATGTTTGTTTCCCTTTGATAACTTCTTCGATTGAAAGTTTTAAACGTTCCTGTAATGACAAATCAATGATGTTAGCTAAATGAACAATGATTGTTTTCAACGGTACATATCAAGTAGGTATCTACAGTATTTTTTTTTTTACCTTTGTGTTTTCGTAGTCTTCCCAATCGCTGTGACCGTTCATTAACAACATATATTTAATGTGGTCTTTATCAATCCGTTTCAAGGCAACGACATGGGGTGCGTTACCAAGATCTTTCTTAAAACCATCTAAAATGTGTTTACTTGTTTTAAACTAATGGTCTTTTTTTTTTTTTTTTTTTTGAAAAGTCAGGACAAAACTTACTTTCTATTGGCAAAACGAATCCAGGTTGGTAATCATTGTAAACATACATGAAGGAAACCTCGTTGAAATGATGAGAATATTCTTCTATAAATCTTCGAAATACTGTTTTTGGGTCAAATTCACGGGCATGTAAAGAATTTTGAATAACTAGAATAATACACAGCGACGCTTGAGTTTTAGAATACTCCGAATTAATTGGGCAGATAGTATCGAACATTTCCTGCAAAATTGAATTACAGAGGTTTATGTACTAGTCGTTATAATTATATCTCATATGAATAGGGTTGTGTAACATTTTCTTACCTGTGAAGTAATTCGCGGCAAAATTAAAAAACTGTTTTTAGAAAGAGTATCATTCATGACTTTGGCAGGTATTATGGGTAAGCTGAGTTTAACGCAAGGAGCTTCTTGATTTTCTTTAAACAGTAATAGTGTATCGAAAATACGTGATACGTTCATTTTTTGCCGTATTTCATTTGTGTTTCCATTGGATATATCCGCAAATCTAGAAATTAATTTTAATATTTTAAATACAGTTTTACATTTTTGAGTGTTTTCATGTTGATCTTACCTACCCAAACAAAACGCTGTTACGATGAAGGAATGCAACAAGAAGATATTGCAATCTGACTGGCAATGATTGTTGAAAAAGTAGTGCTTTCACTTTATTATCCGTGTGCCAAGAATTGAGAAACTTCTTCGCTGATTTGTCTGAGATTATTTGCATCAAATCAGTAGGTAGATTTTTGCGAATAAAGTCTGAAGTTTTCAAAAAAAAAAAGTACAAAATTAATACCACAGGCCACGATGACAATTTAAGCGTATAGGTAGTTAGGTACCTATAGTTATGCTTACCCATTATCAAGAAATCGTAGAATTCACTGTCATAAGGAATAGCTGCACCATCGACTAACAACAAAAGATATGGGAAAGAAGCAGGATATTCTCCTATGATGTTCCTGGTATCTTCAAAACTTTCTTCATCCATATTTATGGTCACCATTACAACACCTGTGGTAATTAAAATAACATCATCAGTTCCCCTACTTGTTCAATAAAATACTTGATGAAAATATGGAGTACCTACCTAACGGTGTGAGAATTTCCAATAGATTGAACCACTCGTGAATTACATGAGTATCAGAAGAATTGACGGTGTAAAATAAAACTAAATGAAGACTTTTACTACTGTTTTTTAGCAACTCTGTGTCGTACAATCTGTTGATTATCAGTGAGAATTAGATCAGAACATTGGTCGAGATAAAAATTAAAATATATGTACATGTATATATTCGGGAACTATACCTCAACGGCACAGATATACTATGGAGAACATCGACATCCAAAGCTTGCATGGTAGCTTTATAATAATCAGATGATAACAAATTTTTCTTATGAAAATCTATATCCATTTCAGTTTTCAATTCCTAAGAGTAAACACACGGTGTCATTATCAACACACTGAAAAATACGTCGACAAGAGAGGTTACTGAAACATCTTCTAGTGAAACTTACTTTGTATGCTTGAACTATTTTCAGATGTAATATTTCAGATTCTGAGCTTGAAGATTTACTAGCTTTGTACCTGTTCAACATACAAAAAATGAAACCGTTACCGATTCTGAAAATACGTATATGTACGTCGGAGGTGTAATCAAACTTCATAGATCGTTATACATACCATTGTCTCAGTAACTTCTTAAATTCAATACGCATCTCCTCAACGGTAGCATCTTCGCTAACTTTTAGGATTTTGTGTAAAATACCATAACTTTCGACATAACGAGTAATAATAAATATGATAAATAAAGCCCAAACGATTACTGGTTTCATCACAGTTAAGCGCAGTTAGAAAGAATGGATTCATTTATAGCATTTCAAAGTTTTCAGAATTCTGTAAAACATTACTGTACTGAAATATCGTAATTGAAAATGAAATTATTGTAAGGATTATTACTAATCAGTAATCAAGAGATGAAGGAGTTGTACAATATTGTAAAAATGTACATTATTTATGTGCTTGCGCGCATCACAAAAACGCAAGTATGCGCGGAACATATTTTTCTGTTTTCATTTTTGTTCAACGAAATAGAACATCGACAGTTTGCGTCAAGTCAAATGAAAAACACTATTTGGATTTTATTTTTGATGGATAACTTACTCAAAAAACTAAATTCAGGTAATTATTAGCCTATCTCTATAACGTATATAGATCTGTAGACTGCAGAATGCAGACATGCCTGTACCTACAGGTAGACATCAGCTGCACTGCATGTTTCTGCTCCCTCGCTACAAAAAACAGGTACAAGCAGGTAACTATTGAACAAAAAAAACTCCATCTGTGCTTACACTTTTGTACTAAGAACCTGATTTCCGATTACAGCGAAGCAAATTGAAATAATTCATCGATAACAAAATCACAGTAGTGACCACTGACCATTGTTTTGTTGTTTGTGTTGAAGGTAATCAGCAAATTGCCCGAATTTTGCGTCGCAGAATTGAGAATATAATTATGTGTGTGTAATGAATGGTGATCAATTTTTCAACAGAATGGTTCAATAATCCCACAAAAATGATCAGAATTTTGTGAAACACTGTCAAGTACTTACGATCAGGTATAATTACATTTTCTCACTGGTGAAATAACTACATTACTTACACAGTAACGTAAAGCAAAATTTGAAGATGATCTTTTTTTCATCAGTAATCTACTTTAACACTATTTACGTTATTTTTTGGTATGTATTCTACCTGATTACATAGAACAAACTTACACTTACACAGTTGCGATATTCTTCTATCATAGCCATTATTCGATGTTTACCACTTCGGTGACATATTCGTTGATAAGTATTATTTTTCACTAATCGCATACTATCTTGTAATGTTTCAGTGCTAAATTTCCAAAATGATGACCACATCCACCAAAATCGTGGTGGTAACACGACCCCTCAAAGTAAGAACATTACTTCTGTTTATTAATTACCTTAATAGCTCAACCACTCCTACACAAGCAACACAAATTCGTTTCATTTAATTATATGTACACGTTAATTGATTTTTACGCTGTACTTGATTATAAGCTTCGTGGTTCATGCATGATATTTATTAAATTTTATTGATTGCACAAAGTAATACAATTAAGTATATTTTGTCATCATTTAAATCGACTCTTCACCCTTCAATACTTAGATAACTACTTGGAAAAATGAATAGAGATGGTTGCGATGCGACGGAAACAGTTCACCATCATATTTATTGATGTCTGTAACGGCGTTTTTTGTGTAATTGAGATTAGTTAGATGAGAAACGTCAAGTATAGCGAAACAACTTTTAATAAAATAGCCACTGTTACAAAAAAATGAAGAGAAATATAACCAAAAACTTGAATTTCATGTCCTTGAAAGAGTTGAATGAAATTAGTGTACAAACTATAGAAAATAAAAAACTTCACTCATCATCACCCGAAATTGAAAACGTTCTGGGTATTTTCGAAGAGTAAAATTAATACTCGTATGTAAAATTTTCGACGGTGAAACTGAAAAAACTGGGTACCCAACTCACACCACGCCGTTCACATTGGTTGCCAGACGCAATACATTGTAACCGTGCTGTTGGTGGAAATTGGGTGACTACTAATTTATCGTTCCGTTGTTTAGGGGCAGTTTTTCAACTTTTCTACAGCAAAATCCAGAGTAAACAATTTCTTGCGGTACTTAGCGCGCAAGACTATCATCGATTATTTGTACCCCCGCCTTCTTAAGAATGTACTTTTCCTATTTTAAACTTCAATTTAGGTTATTCGCTTCACCTATAACCTTTTGTAGCATTTACTTATTACGTGAAAATATTTAATCGGTTTTGCAGTATTTGTAATCGATAAAAAAATTCAAATTTGCAGAAAATTTATCTTAATATGGACAATTTTAGGAATTAATAGTTATTCGTTTGATATATTTTCTATTCGTATTTGTTATAATTGCAATAAAATGTCGACAAATGGTAATGGCGCCATCGCCCAGGTTAGTTGCTTATTTAATTATTAACAAAAATCATAACTTATTATTCTCGTGTTTTGCACTGCGAGTGTTTCGATAAATAAATGTTGTCAATTTTTGGTCGCAAGTTTTGCTGGAATTCGCGAACAGAGGTATACGCGTAAACAATTTGAAAATTTTGATGTCTGTATTTCAATTTCGATTCTATTATCAACCTGTTTGGTAAAATTATAGACACCTACGTGAAAATATAAAACGCATTTAATTCTAATTAGCATAATAGAGAATCTTCAGTTCTTTGAAAATGAAACCAGAAAAATGTGCGTGTATACCAACCAGTACCTATGGTTTTGTCGTATCGACTTGCTACATAATATATAATAAATAATACATATTTTTTTATTTTTCGCATCTCACGAGGAATTGCTTATTAGGCAGGTAGCAATTTTCTCTCTACTGACTCATCAGCTGGGGTTTTATAATGTGGAAACATAAAATAATGAAACCTCTAGTCTTTTATGAATTCATAGAATGTAGTTTGTCATTCCCAACTTTATCGCCATGTTTACTTTTCGTAGTCACGTTTTTGGTATTAAAAAGCAAATATGTGTCAATGAATTGAAATTCATCGCGCATTCATAAATTTTTTCACTTGAATCATCCAAATTTATCATGTAATGATTCAGTACCTACCTGTACCTACCTAATGTTCCTAAGTTGTAAAACCATTCAAGTATTTTCATCGACATTTTAGGTTATAGCATTAGTATGCGGCTTGATAGTAATCGTACTGATGATAATGACGTTGACATCCAGTGACTGGTTAATAGCCGAAGGATGGCGCCAAGGATTATTTTCTCATTGTATTGGTGAAAACGCACCTACTCCTCTTCCATTCAACGTTCAAGAACGTGATCCAGAGTGTTATCCTGCCAGAGATGAAGGTATTGATTGTTGAATCTTGAGTATTTCATTCTTAATAGTCAATATTATTAACCGTTGACGTTCGAAGTTAAGTAACGTGCGTAGGTGTAGGTGTCTGAATCAGTCACATTCGGTATGCTAGACCGTACATAATGATTGTAAATTGACTTTGATCGAACTACTTTCGTCTGAAAAAATCTTTAAATGCCTATTTCTTTGGTTATTTAAGTAGTTTTTAGTTTTAATGACAATAGATAAATAGAAAAAAGATGAAATAGTTGAAAAATCTACCACTTATGTAAAAATGTTTGTATTCATTTCAGGATATATTCGTACCTCAGCTGCATTATGTATTGTTACTTTAGTTACTGACACAGTTGCCACCTTCTTGACTGCCCTTGGTTTACGAAGCAATGACTATAGGACGAAATTCAAATTTTATCGATTCGCTGTCTACGTAATGGCATTAGCAAGTGAGTTTTGAATAAAGAGTATAGAAAGAGTATAATTATTTCATTACATTGTGCCTGCTTATTTCCGATTCAAATCGATGAATAATTTATAACGATTATTTTGAGTAAAGGTACATCTTCGTTCTAACCTTGATAAATTTTTGTTTCCAGTGACTTCATTACTGGTAGCTTTAATCTTATATCCAGTTTCTTTCAGAGCAGAATTGACTTTAGGTAAATGCCTACTTCATATTTTAGCTGCGATTTCAATGTATTTTTAAAAATAATTTTCATTTCCGATTAATTACAGGGAACAGAACAGTATGGGAATTTGGCTGGGCTTATGGCGTTGGTTGGGGAGCAGCCATATTTTTATTCGGAGCGATCACGTTATTATTATGCGACAAAGAATCTGAAGAAATTTATTATAAAGAAAGAAAGGTGATGTCCACCTAGTGTGCGGCTCCCCTGCCCGATGTAGTGCTTTAGGATGTTGTCATGCGAATACGAAAGCAATATCCTAAATTTGGGCAGGCGAGTATTCACTACATTTTGGCAAATGCATATTATCTTCTTTGTTTCATTTTTTATTCGTGTGTACTGTATATATCCTTTAAAGTAGATGAAAAAGCGCGTGTGTTTTTAATCCCGTACTAACTTCACCTATTCTTGTATCAAACCTTCTTGTATATACCGTTTTTGCTCGTTTCAATAGATTAGTTCGTTATTTTTTTTTTAAGTACCACTTCATTTGACATGACTAACTAAAATGAATCTGATGAAACTATATTGTTTATTTATTTTGTTTTATGAAACGAAGATTCGCCATTATGTGATAATTTACTTTGGCATTTTATTGTAAAAAGTTTTTTTTTTCTTTGTTTTGTCGATGTTAATCATCCGTTTTTATTTTGTTTCGTATATAATACACCTTTAACAGATTCATTTCGGATTACAATTTTAAAACGCATATTATTGTCATTCTAATATTACTTTTGTACTTCTTTTATTTTTTTATTGCAATACCTGTTATTGATGTAATTGGCTTAAGTTTTAGATTATAACGTTTTTTCACTCGAATGAAAACTGTTTGAGTATTGTGTAACTTGTGTATATGAATGTTTAAAAAAATAAGTAAGCTTTAAAAAAGTTTTTTTACCCGTTAAAAGACATTCCAAACATTTCCTATTTTTTAGACGAATATTACCTATATTTATTTACTATATTTTTACGTGTTCCTCAACCTTACATTGAGCGACTGTGTCAAGTCAATATCGTGAAAAGTGAACAATAAAAAAAAATGAATTCTGATATCTATTATTTCGAAAATTTTTGTGTTCTTTAAATTTTTACTTCGAATAATAACAGTGCAGTGGCATACTTAATGGTGATACGTGATAGGCATGCCTCGTATACAAAATTACATAAGTAAGCACGTAAAATATTTATGGTTTGTGGATCGGCTCTGTCTACAGTATCTTGCGTTTAGTGCATGGTTTAGTGTACATGTGCAATACTGCAACTGCATTTACCGACTAGGCATAGCTTCTTTATCAAACTTGACGGATTAATAAATGAAATCGTGAAACGGAATGAAACCAGATTAAATAGAAGTTACACGCCTATTCAATATTGAATTAGCTGCTGATTCAGTTCTCACCAATTTGAAGGATTTTTACTTGAAAATTGAAAAAAGAACAATTTGAAAGAATGGAATTTGCATACTGCAGGTTTAGGTTTACTAATAATGTAAACGTAGGCATTTTACAAGTTTACAATTAGAATTTAGAATTAGAACCTCGACGGCAACGCTCAGCAGTTCGAAATCGAATTTTTCTCTTTTATTTAGGAGCAAGTACACAACAATTTGGAACTGAATACTGATGCAGTTTTCTTCTAAATACGTTTTGTTTCTTCGTTTACTTATCGTTTTTTCATAATTCACAAAATTCAAACCAAAATTGAAAAAATTATTTTTGTTATTAAAATTAAAATTAAATTAAATAATTATTGCATTTTTGCATATGACACCACCCACGCTTTGATAGTACCTGGACCGGTCTCAAAGGACCTGGTGCACATTGCACAAGTGCACATCATTCATGCACCAGGTTTTTAGGTAAGTTGTGGTGTTGTGGTACACGGTACACTATTTTTTTTCCTATGTTGAGTAAATCTGAGAAAATAACCAATGTGAAACACTTGATTCGCTGTTTGGAACTCCATCCGCCATGATACCTGTCTGAATCAAATATTTTTGTAAATAATGGAGCCATTTTAATTGTTCTCCACTTCTCTTCGTGTGTTTATGAATTGATTATTCGCGTATGCGGTTTGGTGAATCACACTCAATTTCGTAATTGGGCGTATGTTCGACACTGTTTCTATAATTTCTCAGGTAGTTATGTTGTGATACTTTTGATAATAAATTGTAAATTACAATAGTGTAGATTCTAGATTATTGAAAAATTGTGTTTGATTTGGAAGTTTTTACAAGGTTGTGAAAACGTAATCAACTTTTCAATTATTGTAATGATTTACTTGGGTAATATTTTTATCATCTTTTCCACATTGCTCCAAATTGATTGTTTCATTTTCATTTATCGTCCTTTTTTTCTTTCACTTATATTGTAGCGTCAAGTCCGTCAAGTATTACTTATGTATTATATTCTAAATTGCGAAACTACATACTTAACATACTTAAGCTATTTAGAATCGTCTTGTAGAAATATATTGACGTATTTTGCATTTTTTATTCTATAATGATTTTTTTGTATTTATTGCAGTTGCTATAGATTAAGAACAATGTGGAGTTCATCTAAAGCGAGTAAGTGTTACTCTCAGCATACACATAAATATACAGTACAAGCTGTTATATAAAATTACCTAACTCAATTTTCTTCCAGTGTCAAACGACATGAACGCCATGAAGGCTGAAAACACTATGATGTGGCAGAGTTCCAATTACCTAACACCTCCGGATTCCGGCATACAAACAGGGATAGTAACACAAACACCTTCGGTTATGGGGAATGACGAAGAAATGGAACGAGATTTGTTTGATTTGGATCAAAATTTTCAACATGGATTCACTCAAGAACAAGTCGATGGTAAAACTCAATAATTAATAAGTACTTTACATTTGACGGGAATCTGAAGAAAGTTTTATCTGTAGAAATGAATCAACAATTGAGCCAAACGAGGAGTCAGCGTATTCGTGCTGCCATGTTTCCCGAAACGCTAGATGAGGGTATTGAAATACCTTCTACTCAATTCGATCAGGGACAACCTACTGCCGTCCAAAGACTCTCCGAGCCCAGTCAAATGTTGAAAGTTGCTGTTGTGAATTTAATTAATTATCAGGTAATGATGAAACGAAAAATTCGACAATATATAGCGACTCCTTTCCTATAAATCTATCATTTTATTTTTTAGGATGATGCTGATTTAGCTACAAGAGCTATTCCAGAGTTGATTAAATTACTCAATGACGAGGATCAAGTAGTTGTATCTCAAGCTGCGATGATGGTTCATCAATTATCGAAGAAAGAAGCTTCTAGACACGCCATTATGAATAGCCCTCAGGTAATATACTCTTTGAAAATTCTTACAGTGATTTCATACTATAATTATAGGAGTATTAAAATGAACAATTTTGTGTGATTTCAGATGGTGGCAGCGCTGGTCAAAGCCATATCAACTAGCAAAGACTTGGAAACTACAAAAGGAGCCGTTGGTACATTACACAATTTGTCTCATCACAGACAAGGACTTTTAGCGATTTTTAAAAGTGGCGGAATCCCAGCTCTAGTGAAGCTGCTCGGGTTCGTGAAATTTAAATTTACTACTTGTACCGTTTATGTCGGTTAGTTTGAAGTTTATTCTATCTTTTTTTCCCTCGATTTTCTCAGCTCACCTGTGGAATCAGTATTATATTACGCTATTACAACTCTCCACAATTTGTTGTTGCATCAAGAAGGCTCAAAAATGGCCGTGCGTTTGGCGGGAGGACTCCAGAAGATGGTTGGCCTGCTGCAAAAAAATAACGTAAAATTCCTTACTATAGTGACAGATTGTTTGCAAATTTTGGCCTTTGGTAATCAAGAATCAAAATTGATCATACTGGCGTCTGCGGGACCCAGCGAATTGGTTCGAATTATGCGTTCGCACGATTATGAGAAACTTTTATGGACAACATCTCGCGTTCT
Source organism: Paracoccus marginatus (assembly GCA_900065295.1). Lineage (NCBI taxonomy): Eukaryota > Metazoa > Arthropoda > Insecta > Hemiptera > Pseudococcidae > Paracoccus > Paracoccus marginatus. Next base: position 19,614 of record FIZT01050883.1, read on the forward strand.
CAAAGGTACCCAGTGATTTATTTCACGATTTGACGTGTTCAATACAGATTGATGCGGTCAAGTAATAATCTACTAATCATGTTGTATATTTTTAGTGTTGTCTGTATGCCCGAGCAATAAACCAGCGATTGTGGAAGCCGATGGAATGCAAGCTTTGGCGATGCATCTCAATCATCCGAGCCAACGTTTGGTGCAAAACGTTTTATGGACTTTGAGGAATCTTTCCGATGCAGCGACCAAGGTTGAAAATATGGAAAACCTATTGCAATCGTTGGTTCATTTGCTCGACTCCCCTGATATAAATGTCGTAACCTGTGCCGCGGGTGTGCTTTCGAATTTAACGTGTAATAATCAGAGAAACAAAGTGACTGTATGCCAGTGCGGTGGTATCAACGCCCTGGTAAGAACAATTGTCAACGCAGGAGATCGCGAAGAAATCACTGAACCAGCGGTATGTGCCATATTTGTTTATTCTAGTGTTGGCTTTGTTTGTTTACTAATGCGATTTGACTATTTTTTAGGTATGTGCTCTGCGTCATTTGACGTCCCGACATGTTGAATCTGAAATGGCCCAAAATGCTGTCCGACTCAATTACGGGATCCAAGTGGTCGTGAAATTACTTCTTCCACCTAGTAGATGGCCACTTATTAAAGCGGTAATTGGTCTGATACGGAATCTTGCTCAATGTCAAGCAAATCACGCTCCGTTACGTGAACACGAAGCAATTACACACTTGATTCGATTACTCATGAGAGCGTTTGATGATACGCAGCGAGTAAGTTTACGTTATCAATGCGTTACCTATATTTTCCTATACCTAATTGGCAAACGTGTATTTTCATTTTAGCAGCGATCAAGTGTCGCCAGTAACGGTAGTCAACCACCTGACATGTATTCAGATGGCATTCGTATGGAGGAAATCATCGAAGGTGCAGTAGGCGCCCTGCACATTTTGGCCAGGGAATCGACAAACAGGGCTATTATTCGATCACACAGCGTTATTCCAATTTTCGTGCAATTATTATTCAATGAAATAGAAAACATCCAACGCGTTGCTGCGGGTGTACTCTGCGAATTGGCCATTGAAAAAGAAGGTGCAGAGATGATTGAACAAGAAGGTGCCACTGCTCCACTAACAGATCTACTACACTCTCGAAATGAAGGCGTTGGTTAGTTTCACTTAATTTCTTCTTCTTCTTATTTTTTTTTTAAATACGTATGTAAAATTTCATCCACATTATTTCTCTTCCAGCGACTTATGCCGCGGCCGTTCTTTTTAGAATGTCCGAAGATAAACCTACGGATTATAAAAAAAGATTGAGTATGGAACTCACGCATTCACTGTTTCGTGAAGATCAAAACGTATGGCCACCGGGAGGTGATTTAGGAGTAGGACCTGACTTACAGGTTTGTACCAAATTGCTGACCACGTAGTCATTTCACTCGGAGATTTTCTTTTAGTTTAGTTTGAATTTGAAACCTGGTAATGTGTTATAGAAAAGGACGATTTGTAAAATGCTTTGACCTGATTTCGCTTGCGTTAGTTTTCCCCTTACTTTGATAGTAATTTTTAGTGGTTGATAAATGTATTTTTAAATGAATCATCTTATCGTTAGATATTTGAAAAAATGTGCAAAGGGATACGATCCTCGTTAAAAACAAAAAAAAACCGAGAGTTTTGCTATAGAGTTGAACTTTTCACAGTTTGGTTATGAATTTTGCTTTTCATTCGACGAAGATGTCTGAATTCGTATCAATAAGAACTATGTTCAGAGTAGTTTTTTTTTTTTTATCCTTTAGCGAGCTTCATTGGTAAATGATTCGAACAGCTACGAGCATACTCGCTGTAGAATTATTTCGCTTTGTATTACGCTTTTATTATTTGCGCTTTTCATTTCGTAGGATATGTTGGGACCAGATGATTATAACATATACGCTCCTCCGAGCGTACGCAGTGTTCAAAATTATCCAGGTATGTATTCCATTATCGATTGCAAGTTTAAATCAAGTGATTTTAAAATTTAAATTACGAAATCCTACCCTCGACCGATTTATTTTTCGATCCCCAATCATGACTGGCTTCATCTCATACATGTAGATGATCGTAAATAAATTTAAATGTCATTACGTTCGGTTTTAGGGTACGACACAATTCCAGTCGAGATGCAAGGGTTAGAAATCGGCGGACCAATGATGCCAGATTTTTCGTTGGATGAATTGCCGCAACCGCCGCAAAACGACAATAACCAAGTAGCAGCTTGGTACGATACTGACTTGTAATACGTAGTTTGTTATTTTGAAGAGGTCGCGGCAGTAACTTGTAAGTTGTAATAATATAATTTTAAAAGTTCATCATAACATATTGTTCGTGAGATAGATTTAAGTATTTATTTTTATAAACTTGCTTTTATGATAGAATTTTTAATCGGAATTATTCTATATTTCTACTTTTTTTTTTCATTTATATGGGTGCATTTAATATCTAGTAGTATTCTATAGTTCAATATTATACGTATCTATGAAATAAAATTTTTGATATGTATTAACTGTAGTTGATTACTATAGTCCCTGCGGTTAGCATGAAAAAACGAGGGTATACTTCACTTTTTGAACACGAGTTGAAATGCGGTTTGTATTTTAGTATGACCCATAAGGAAACTTTGGAGATGCGGACCCGTAAAAAATTTCCCTCAGGGGAGGAGCGAGGGGGAGTTTTAGGAGAGGGTTCACCCCTATTTCTCCACATAATGGGGACGGGGTAAATTTGGTGTCATTTT
>FIZT01050901.1:0-11000 GCA_900065295.1 Paracoccus marginatus
GGGGGGGGGGGGGGGGGGGGGGGGGGAGCTGAAATTTTTTCGGAACTTTCCCACCAGTCATCGACAGAAAAAGCAAAAGCAAATAGCAAAACCACAAAATGACTGCCCGTGATATCAGTCATACCCCCTAGGCATTAGTCAACCACCAGGTATCAATCATACCTCCTGGGTATCAGTCATACCCGAGGTATCAGTCATACCCACTGGTATCATTCATACCCCCTAGGCATTAGTCATACCATCGGGTATCAATCATACCTCCTGGGTGTCAGTCATACCCTCAGCCATTCGCCGATCGATAAACCTTCTGGTACATGATTGGTGGATGGTGGTGAGTGATGAGGCCCCCATGTTCTGTAACCTGATATTACTGAATAAATTTGCCCCACCTCGCATGGGGAATGGGGGGAAAAAAGGTATCAGCAATACCAGTGGCGTATTCAAGCGATGGGGGGGGGGGGCCGGGGGCCTGAACCCCCCTTGACAACTTCAATTTTTTTTCCNAATACCAGTGGCGTATTCAAGCGATGGGGGGGGGGGGTCCGGGGGCCTGAACCCCCCTTGACAACTTCAATTTTTTTTCCATTGCACAACAGTACAAAATGAAGTGATTTTTTGCCTAAAATTCCTTAAAAGTTCAAAATTCAATGGTTTTTCACGCTAAAACTACAACTTTTTCAAAAATTCTCTGAAAATTTTCGCCCTCGCTTCACTCGGGCCCTATTTTACTTATCACTATCAATTTTTTTGGGGGTTGATTTTATTTTTTCCAGTTCAGACCCCCCTTAATTTCATCCTGGTTATGGTACTGGCAATACCTCTGGGTGTCAGTCATACCCAGGGGTATCAGTCATACCAATGGGTATCAGTCACACCCACGGGTATCAGTCATACACACAGGTACACAATTTTCAGGGGCCATTTTCAGGGGTGTATCAATCATACTTCCGCGTATCGTTCATGCCCCCTGGGTATCAGTTATATCCCCAGGTATCAGTCATACTCTCAGGTGTCAGCTATACCCCTTGGGTAGGAGCACTGGAGCATTCATACACAGCTTTCAGGAGTAATTTTCAGGAGTGTATCATTCATACCCCTAGGTATCAGTCATACCCACATGTATCAGTCATACTTCATTTTTAGGGGCCATTTTCAGGTGTGTATCAGTCATATCCACGGTGTCAGCCATACACTGGTGATTCAGTCATACATACATCTTTTGTTGTAATGTACAAATACGATAAATTAATTTCAACTCCCAAGTAAGTCTGTCTACAAAAATCGATGGCACATTGGCGGCTTATGGTATCCCGAGTTACATAATTTCCAACTTTTCACCGCACATAAACTGAGCTAATATGTGCACAGAGCCAATACCGGATGAAATACCATTACTGACACCATCAACCACAACCCCAAAAGGTGAAAGATCTGTACATACTTCCCACCACTCGCACGACATGCCTACTAACATGGATACCTAGACCTACCTACTGTATAAGTAGCACGCAGTCACCACACGGGCAGGGAACTCGAAGGGATGGAGCAATAACGAGATGCACTGCCATAATATTATGTCACCTGTACCAGTGTGCGGCGGCGGTGGTGGTTTATTCCAGCCATGAAAATGATCCCTGCCTTGTACACCGAACATTCCTCTACCGAAATGCTAAACCCAAACGCACACCCTACACAAGTACAAATATGAGCAAACCCGTCCTTCGCATCCTCAGATACCTACCATCAACGCGATAGTGTAAAATAACGTCGAAAAACGTCAGAATAGGTTAAATTCACGCCACGAATACGCCATCGTATTATTATACAGATCTGCTGTTGAAGTTATATATTCGCACAGATATGCGAGATGAGTGAATTCGAAACTTTCACCGAGTACCAACCGAAATTGTAAACAAGGCCCGATGCCACGATAACGCTTGAAAATACTCGTAATTTCTGGCTTGTTGGCCAAGAAATGCTTCTGTCATTTCATCTTTGAGAACGCTGCGAAATTCTGCTTCAAAAGATTCGTGCTTACGTCGAGGCGAAAAGATTACCCTGCTAGTTCTGCCAAAAGCAATATTAATACTCTTGATGCATCCGACATTAAGTAATACAAAGCGAAAAAGTACATTATGGGGAGGTACGTACATCAGTATGAAGGAAAAAAAAATAATAAATTCGAGGATTACTCTTTAGTGTACTTATGCAGTTAGAGGTAGATGATACATGCATTGAAAAAAATGACCCCCAGTGCGAGACGCGTAATGCACAACACCATCAACAGGAGACCATAGAACAAGGACATTGCCGTTTGATGAAAATAAACCTATTTTGAATAAAGGATATAAAGTAATCTTGGTAACAGAAATTCGCTGTATAACAGAATTAGCTCTTTTATTTATTCTTATTTCGTAATACCGTTTCGTTTTTTTTTCAACTCTACTTTGGTGTATGCACAAAGACAATGAAACGAAAACGAATAATAAAATAAGGATTACCGCAGATTTACTTAATGTTATCTTCGCCTTTGAATTATTTGAAAATATCTACCTTTTTTCCTTTTTGCAAACGTTAAATTGTAGGTACGTTCTGATATAACAAAAATATCTCACACTAGGTAATTTAGAGAGGTACTTCTTCGCACTCCGTACTTCACCGATTTGATTATAAAGAAATAAAAGTAAAATCCCATTTCCATTAAGTTAACTTAAAAGGATATGTTGCAACATTCTAAAGGATATATTTTATTCTTATATAAAAGTTCTTTTAAAGAATTAGATATCTCCATTTAAACTTTGCAAACATTGTTGACAAGATTTAATCAAAGTTACTTTTTACCTTCCGGTCGTTTCTTATTAAGACTGACGTGAAAGCGAATTTCTTCCTGTCGGCAATGTAAGCCTTTCTTTTTCTCTATTTTTTTTTACCCTTCCTCCACGTAAAAATTTGTTCTTTTCAAACTTGTATACTTTTTCGTTTGTCTATCACGAAAATTAAAGGAACAAAAAACACCCTAGCGATGTTATTGAACTTGAAAGTCCGCACAAAAATACTATCTATTGCAAATTCGTAGATTCTGTCACGTTGGAAGGAAACAAATCGTGGAAAAAATATGTCGTCGAGTGAATATATTTTTCTCGTTTTTTTTTTTGTTCGACTTTATTTTTTTCTCTTTGGTACATGTATCGTGTAAAAAAAAAAAATAGTAGGTACGTATACGCGAGTTTTACATTTTTTATCATCTGTTGTACCTCGAATTCAGCCGTATTTCGTTTTTGTCGTTGTCTAAACCCCGAAGGTATACTTTTCGTCGCGTATTGTAGCCGGGGAAAATTTAATTTATAAAATCTATACGTCGGTACGAGCAGACATATGGAAATGTAGCCGGGGTTTGATGTTATTTTAATGCATTGTTTTCGTTTTACTTACCTAAACCAGCCTTTTAGTGCGCGTCGAACAGCCAAAGTACGGCCTGAAGGCGTTGATAATGTAGTCAGCTCGCGCAAAAGATGCTTTCACCCCTTCGACAATTTAGACAGTTGTATGCGGCGGATGATTTTTCCACGAGGTTTCCTCAAACATGAACGTTATTTATGTAATTTTCGGCGAACAAATAGGTATGTGTAAGTACACGGTGTAATAAAAGCGATATTTGTTATTTTTACATGTTCTGAATAAATCAACGGAGGATTCAACGAACAAGAGAGTTCGAGCCAGTGAGTTAATTTTTAGTGTCAAAATATTCAATTTAAAAATTCTTCAGAGATCAATGATCGTGGTTCGTGGAATTTTGAAAAATAATGCAACTGAAAATAGTTTTTTCGGATGCAAAATTCATTTTTTTTTTTTAAATGAAAAATTGACAATATTTTGTGGTGAAAATTGAGATTTTTTTCTGATTCGAAACAGACAAAAAATTGAGAACTTTTCCAGTCAAAAAACTGGAAATGAGATAATTTTTTCCAGGCAAAAAATAGAAAATATTTTGTAATACAGAATTTTTTCAGATGAAAGATTCAGTTTTTTTAAACAGAGAAAGTATTCAATGAAGAATTGAAAATTTTTCAAACAGAAAAAATTGAGAATTTTTAAAGAAAAAAAAAAAGGATTTCTTTAAACCAAAAAATTGAGAATTTTTCAAACAAAAAAATTGAGAGTTTTTTAAGCAAAAAAAAATTGATAACGAAAAAAATTAAGAATTTTTTAAACGAAAAAATTAAAACTTTTCTATACAAAAAAATTCAGCATTTTTCGAGCGAAAAAACTGAGAATTGTTCAAATTGAAAAAATTGAGAATTTTTTAAACAGAAAAATTGAGAATTTCCTAAAAAAAAAGTGAGAGCCATTCAAACAAAAAAAATTGTGAATTTTTTGAAGGAAAAAATTGAAAAATTTTTAAACGAAAAAAATAGAGAATTTCTCAAACAAAAAAAATTGAGATTTTTCTGCACAAAAAATTCATCATTTTTTGAGCGAAAAAATTAAGAATTTTTTTCCATGATTATAATGAGATGCCTATCCTCCCTCCTTCGTGAATAAAAAATCCATCATCATCGTCAACATTTTGCGACGTCGCATCGTCGACGTACGTTGTAATTAAAAATTCAAAAATCGATAAAATAACACATGCCAAACTCGTATACACTCCGTATATCCGCGTCAATTAGGCTTGTTAACGTTAACAATTAAATTGAGCTTCGTGAGACCTCGAGCACTTGCTAAATATTACGAACCGCTCAACTATGGTAACACATATTAAACTAGAACACGCATTAAAACTGCACTCAACTCGCACAGAAAGATGATCGCCATTCATTACAAAAAAGAAAAAAAAAGAAACCCGATAATAAAATTACGTGAATAAAACCGCATCATTCCTCGCACACACCGAACAATACGAACGCACCGCGCGTACTATTGATTAAATACGAATCGCCAACTACGCGCCAAATTTCATTCATTGATTAAAGGATTAAAATGGTATCTGGAATTAGAAAGTTTAAATATAATAAAGCTCGCAAGAACGTAGGGATTTAAGGAAAATATACTTGGCCGAATTACCCCTTTAAACCACAAAGGAAAATAAACATCTGCTCGGACCCTTCCGCCTGCATCCCCCTGCCGGAGTCCCTTTCGTCGCCGCAAGTTCAATCTTAATACGACCTTACGGTATAAAACATGTTTCGCTATAGATTTCAAAACCCATAGGTGCCGCTTACCTTACCTTACCTTACCTATACATACGTGTATGTTGTATACGCGCATATATAACCCATTCGAAACCATAGTACATGCAGTTCTTCCAAGTCTACGCGTTATCTCTTTTCTGTGCAGTGTTACTTCGGCCATTACCAACTCATCCGTAAGATGAGCGTCCATGTAGCTACGTAAAAAGGTCTGTCACGCATTATTTTCACCCCATTTACATATAAATTTTCAGCCTTCGGTGAGGCTCGGCCAAAGGGTCAATTTGGGTAAGTGCCGATGACCTAAGGAAGCATAAGAATACAGGAATGGTGTCTTTTTGCGATGTTTAGCCAATGGAGTGCGGGTGGGATCGGGGTACTAAGGTATGTTTGTAAGGCCGTTTGATTTATTATGGTTTAACAAGGTCGTATTTTGTGTGGTTACTTTTTACTCGTAAATCATTCTGCGGATTGGCGAGTGCTGAACAGTGAACGTTTTTTAAATAATTCCAAATTCAAGCGAGCAATATTGGTTTCAAACCAAAAAAAAATTAAAAAATTAAAAAATGAGAGATAATTAAAATTTACCTATTTCAAATTTTTAAAAACAATTACAATAAAAACTCACGAGCAAAAATTATTTTCGAAAAATTAATTTTTTTACATCCAAAAAAATTTAATTTGGCCCAAAAAAATTGAAAAAATTGTTTAAAAATACCAAAAATAACTGTTGAAAAAGATTTTTGAACAAAATTTTTTCAAAATTTGAAAAGTGTAAAGTTTGAACAAAAAAAATTTTGAAAAAAAAGAAAGAAAAATCAATGTTTTAAGAAAAAACAAAAAATTGTTTGAAATTAATTTTTTGGGAGGGGGGAATGAGTTCCAAAAAAGTAGACATCTTATTTTTATGATTTTTTTTGGAGAATTTTTAGTTTGGAGAAAATTAAAAATTTTTTGAAATAATAATTCAGGCGAGAAAATTCACCCCCTCTCCCCAGAAACTCAAAATGAAAAAAATTAAATTTGAGTTGAGCAAATTGAAAAATCGAAAAATTGTTCAATGTGCCCGATGAATCGATTTCTTTCAAAAAGGATTGAAAAAAGTGAAAATTTCCATTCTAAAAATTCTAAATTTTAGTTGCAAAAAAACCAAGTCAAAAAAATTCGATTTTTTAAAAATTTTAACTCGAGACAAAACCATGAGCTGACTTTGAAAAAAATTAAGCTTGAAAAAAATTGTTCAAAACGAATTTTTTTTTAAAGTGATGGCTTCTATCTTCTAAAAAAAGTTAAAAATTTGTTTCTTTCATCGTCCCAAAAAAGTCAATTTGCTAAAAAAACAACAACAACAACAGTAAACATTTTTGGTTCGATTTTTTGAATAAGTACCTATACCTACGTTTGAAAAAAAAAATCTTTCTTAAAATCTTTATTAAGTAGGTACTTTGGAAACGTGATTAGTCTTATCCCAGGCTTACGATGTTTAGTCACTCTTATCACGACAGAACACTTAAATATTCAAATATGTACCTATTTAGTTCGTCTAATTAACTCATCCAAAAAAAAATAACCATTTATCGGACGACACGCCAAGTAAGTCGAACGGTACACTGGATCAAGTGGTATGTATATTTGTACATAATATGTTGTACTCGGATGGAAAATTTCAATACCTACCCATAAACAGGATCATTTACAAGCGCACAGAAAATCTGCCCGTTTTAAGTACACCGGTCCAATCTCACAACACCCGAGATAGCAGGGCGAGATAAGAGCTCGATGCGGCGATAATATCTCGCGTAGAAAACACGAACAGATGTATTATTTAACGTGTTTTTTCGGCTTGACATTGACGACAATGAGTTTTGAGACAGACGATCGCTAAATACGATGTTTTAATAATACACGCCAGCGTCGATCAATTCGAGCGGAAAATTATGCCGGCCAAGAAGAAAAGATCGACCGAGATTACATCTTTTTACGAGTAGGTACATCAGCACCAACATTAAAAGCGTGTACGTAGGTACGTCGCGTCGCCTGTCCTCTATACACATTCGAGTGTTTTTCACAACACCGTGTCGACGATTGGGAAACACCTCGGTGGACCTTGCCAGGCACACACACACCCTGAATAGTATATAGATTCGTCGTAATTGAATTCGTCGTTCATTTCTTAAATTACTCTCGACAAGCGTAACGTAAAAAATTCTCTTTATACGAATTCGGCGTTTGTTCGATAATTAAATTGGGTTAGCAGCGATGTACCTATTTCTTTTTTCTTTTTTTTTATTTCTAGTAAACCATCATTGAACGCATTAAAGGTATTTTTTTTTCATCTTTCGATTCAATTTTTCTTCTATTTGAGAGCGCGAAGAATACTCCATACACGTAGAGAGAATATTGGAAAAGACGATCCGCAGCCGGAAATGTTGACATTATTACAAGTCGAAAAACACTTAACAACTTGTCTCCGTGTATACCGGAATTCTCTAACAACAATGACGAGATTTACGTTCAAGTATATGCTTATGTGCTCTTATAACTAGACTGCTAAAGTGACACGTAAAGTTCTTATTTTTTCTCACCCCCTTTGTCGAGATATAGGTACACGTATGTAGCTTCGCAGTGTTCTTCGTTCTAATACCTCAATCACTTCTTCGAGTATCGCGTAATTTTCTTTCACTCGGTACACCCCTGTTCGCGCGACGAATCTGCTCTACGACGAGTGGGTAAACGAACCGAAAGCAGATTATACGCCATCGTCAATCGTGTACTGATGTGTATACGTATACGTCATGGAATACATTCGCAGCGGAGCAGAGGGGTGGGGTTAGGACGGTGCACGACCGCTTGTACCTACAGCTCTTGACTAGTAGATATGCAGCTTCCGCGGGTCGCTGTACGTATAGATCCGAGACAAAACCGAAATCGACTTTAACAAAGTATTTTAATTAAATTTTACAACTTTTAATGATTTATGTCGAGCTAATTTTATTAATTTTCTCACCATCTCGCATCGGTTACATACTCGTCGCGCGGTTATAATTGATGGCGAATTCGTTCCACCAGCTCAACTTTTATCTCGCACGATCAATGAGTATGGATTTATTTGATCGCTGGCTGATTTATATTTCATTAAAAATTATTTGATTTATCGCGTCTAATATTTTAATTTCAAACTACAACTAGGCCTTTCTTCGCCTTCGCCATTAGTAATAAATTAACGTACACTTATTGTAAAACAGACGGCTACCTACAGTCGGCCATACCTACCCGTGATTCCGGCATACGCGGCGAAAATCTTTCAAATCGACCGACGCGACGGATAGAAAATTTACGATCGGACGTGAGACGCCGACGTCGTTGTCGTTCTTCCTGTGGCCGCCTTTACAACGTTTTCGCCTCCTTGGCCTTTTTCGTTTCGCCAAATTTCATCCCTTCTTGGGGCCAGCCTCCAAGTGGTCAATTTAAACCGTGAAATATTGGGAAGTGAAGTGACGTGACGTACGAGTGTTGAAATTCGTGGCCACGAATTCCCTATGCCCAGGGTTACAAAACCATCAATCTCGTTCCGATTTGAATACCTATTTATGGTGAAATTAACAGCTCATTTTTCATTCAAGGAATGCCGTTGTTTATGAAATTGGTGTGGAAACACTTGGACTTTTTGAAAAATTATTTCTTTTCATGTACCTACCTACCTACTTCATTGTAATTTTTGAAAAAAAATGTGAAGTTTTTAAATAATTTTTTTTGAAAAAACTTAATCCAATAGTATTTCTTGACAAATTAAAAAAAAAAAAATCAAAAAACACAAATATGGCAAAACATCCTTTTTTTCAAAAAAAAAAAAAAGGCCAATCATGTTGAAAAAGTCATCAATTAGATTCAGTACTCTTGAGCAAAAAAAAAAAAAATTGAAAAAATTTTATTCAAAACACACCACCGAAATACTTTGTGTCATCTATGCAGAATTTTATACCCTACCTACGTAATGTAATAAAATATTAGCAAAATACAAAATCATAATATGGATTAAAATCAAACAACATATTCGCTGTCGACGTTTTCATTTCATATTTCGAGGATCGTTAAACTTTACATTGAACTGTTAAAGAACCCAACCACATATCTAGACTAGTTTCAATGCTAATCATATTATAAAACAACAAACCAATCCCGAATTAAAACATCAAACGAACCGTACGCGCTTTATAAGCACCTCCTATTTCCGTTTCCTTTTATTTTTCTGTATCTGCTTTTGCTTTAACTAATGCGTTCAAATTAACGTTCCATATTACCGTAGATACCTAACAAGATATCTTCTCTGTACGATTGTACACATATCTACCATACTCGTACATACATACAGGTACCAGCAGCAGTATAAATTCCACCGTATGGATATTTCGTTTACTTACGCCATTAAACGAGGAGCGATTTGTGAATATCTTTAATCTGCGTGGCCGTCTGTTTATTCGTTAATAGTACCTACTACGTATAAGTACTATAAAAACCACCGACGTTGCCACCGCAATCCCTGCCCTCCGCGCCTAGCCCTATCATCCTTCTATCCACTATAATACGTACACGTATACGAATCAACGAATAATACGCGTGTGAATAATTTTAATTGTTGAGCTTTTATTGCTCTTTATCTAAAATTATGACGTGGCGAATTTGTCGTAAATGTCTTCGATTAACCGCTTTATTTAAATTTACTGTATGGCGAAAGACTCTAGGTTGTAAATTTCGTGTCGTAATTAGTTCTGCCGATTGGGACGTTGCGTCGGTCGTTTGCTTTGACATTTACGCCATTACGCCGATCTGTGCGGTATAAGGTTATGTAATGCTCGAGTGTCTTTAGCGAATTATTAGTAAGTACCGAAGCTTGATGTGGGTATGGGATTTGGTAACGAAAAAATCAGAGATGATTTTGAGAATGTATTTTAGTATTACCTACTTCTATTTTTTTTTTTTTTACAATTTTCTATCTTCCCCTCACTTTTTATTGCACAATAACTCGAAGATCCTGCCATGTCAAATCAAACGCAAAGTGGTGGGGGGGGGGGAGACGGCGATTTTTTTTCATTTCTTTCATATGAGTAGACCTACCACCTTCTCCCCATCAGATGGAGAATTTCCCAAATCGCTTCTGACTAGTTTTCAAAGCTGAAGAATAATTATTCTCTGACTGAATTGAGCTCGCTGAACACGAATCTGATGTTGTTTTTATTTTCGAAGCGTTTTTGAAAAAATTGCATTTTTTCAAAAATTCATGTGAATCACAATGTAGCTTTCGGATAGAAAAGTTTCAAAAAACGTCTTCTGATCAATTTTGAAAGCTGAATAATTAATTCCCTACTAAGTCGAGCTCGCTAAACACGAATATGGTGTTGCTCGTTGATTTCCATTTTCGGAGCGTTTTTCAAAAAATTGGATTTTTTTCAAAAATGCATGTGAATCACCAGATTGAAACATTCGAAAAACGTCTTCTGACCAACTTTCAAAGCTAAATAATTAATTCCCGGCTAAATCGAGCTCGTTGAACACGAATATGGTGTTGGTTTCTTGGTTTTCATTTTCGGAGCGTTTTTCGAAAAATTGAATTTTTTCAAAAATGCATGTAAATACTCAAGGGTTATCTATTCCATGTCAGTTCGTTCACGAAGTGGAAAGTGGGGTCGTCGATTTTTTTCATTTTTCTATGTGGATAGACCTCGATGAGCAGGCCCGGATCCAGCAGGCGAGTTACCGAGAAAAACTCGATTGGCCGCGATGTATTTGGGCCGATGAGGTAAAAATTGGGCC
>FIZT01050904.1:0-10844 GCA_900065295.1 Paracoccus marginatus
CGGCCGATTAGGAGAGACGCGGGAATTTTTCAAACACTAGGTGCGTACCATAGGCAGCCCTTCCCCTATACCATTTTTTTAAATCATTAATTCACTATCGACACAGAGAAATTTTTGAGTGCCTTCTTGAAAGCAATAAGTGCATGAAGAGTTGAGGACAGAATTTTTTTTTCTCAAACCAAATCTTCAAAATTTCGAACTTTTGCCAAATTTTACATTGTTACACCGAGTTTGGGAAACACTTGATTTCTTAGGTATGTCTTTCATATCAAGAAGGTTCCAAACTTCCAAAAAGTATACCAGGTTAAGGATGGTGGTTTAGCCTTGGGAACCGATTTCGACCACTCCTACCTCAAAAAGTCAACCATGATGAGAAAAAATTTTAATAAGAATTTTGGACTCCTGGCCGCAAGTATTTTCGGTGGAAGAGCCGAAATATGCTCTTTAAATTTCTTCTTGTTAGGTTTCGCCATGTATGTAGATGAAAATTTCGCACTTTTCATTCTAGAAAGTCAGAAAAACAAACCTTACAAAATTGATTTTTTGGTCAATTTTTCGCCAGATCACGACGTTTTGAAAACTATATTTAGCTGTCATTTTGAAAAAAAGACAGAGATGAGACAGTGAAATTTTCCCTAAAAACGTGTTATTTCTTTTCTTCTTCTTTCAAAAAAATGACTGAATCTCCTCAATCTTTTGTTTGCTGACAAAATTATGATTCGCATTTGTTTTATTTCTTAAGAGAAGATGAATAAGTAGGTATTACATTTTAAAGACAACTGATAAGATGCTAAGAGTAGGTAGGTATCTAATATCTATATATTTTTTTGTGCCCCACAGAATCCTGCGACATTATCCTGCATACATTTCCTACTGCACCAAATATTTCCAGTGGCTGTCTTGGGATACTGCAGCGTCGCTGGGTATCACACAATTTCTAAAAATCCATCGTGAATAATTTGCTTGAGACGTGCGTGAGAATCTTTCGGCGTACGTTTTCTTTGATCGTCTTTAAAGTTGACGTAAACTATTCCATACTTCCACCTATATTCATATGAATTGAAATATGTAGAAGTAGATAGGCGTAAACAATTATATTAGGTACAGGTACCTATACAAAATTCAGAAATCAGCATAAATTGAGGTGTCAGATTCCCTCTGATGGAAACTTGACGATGAGAGAGAAGATCTCAACAGAAATACGAACAAGGAGAAGAACGAAAATGCACACAATTTCCATCTCTCTCGTCTCCTCACTCCGGATGACTCCACCTGAGATCAAAATAGGTCCCTACCTAACTACATACTGTCTTCATACCTGCCCTATGAAATGTACCAAAGTGCCACCTGGCCCATTAAAGATGCATGCCTAACTCACGTACGAATCTCACATACCTGTCTGCTTACAGATTTCCAATGCATCTTCAGATGCATACTTTCAACCATGATAATAATAATACCACATATGAGAACACGAAACTCACACTCGCGATGCATAAGTTCAATATATGTACCTATATATAGGCGTGACCACCGGGTGTGCCGGGTGTGTCTGAGCACAACTTTCTTCTATCAGATTTTTTTTTTCAAGCCAAAATTGCATTTTTTCCAAAAAGAAATCCTCAAAATTTTTTGCCCACACTTCGTTTGGGCCTTATTATACCTACCTCAAGTTTAAAAAATTTTTGCTAAAAAAATTATCTATTTTGAAAATGCCTTATTGGGGCTGACCCCCCCCCCCCCCCCTATAATTATGCTCTGCTATCTCTGATTATCTCTACTCTGAAGATCCAATCACCCATATATCTATACATATCAGAACATAGGACAAACGTCAAAACCAAAATAGCAGGACAAACATCCAAATGATGCGTACAACATACAAACAAGAAAATAATACTTACCATCGTAGGTATACGAACTTCAAAATACTAACTCTACCTGCCTCGCTGTACTTACAAATTGGCACATACACCTAAGGCCTATCGTTATCTAGAAGATAACGACACGAGCCGATTCGTACGCAAAATTCGGTCTCTCAAAGTAAAGTAATTCAAATAAAGCTAGGCTTACGTGTATCCTCGCGACCATTCGAAATTATCGAGTAGAGCCCATGTGGTATAGCCTATAACGTTACATCCGTCTTCGTGTATTGCCTTCAGAAGAGCACTCAAAAATTTCTGCGTCGATATGAAAAAAAAAATGATAAAGTATTATTTGTTCTATGACTCAAGATGGCTGTTAGCAATCTAATTTGAAAAACTTGCATTGTAATATTCAACTCTATCGCGGTCGTGTATTAATTCCTGAGTCGTCATGTTGGTAGCATCAACACCGAATCCATTTTCTGTCACCAGTATTGGCGGGTTTTGGTAGTTATCTTTAATGTACTTTAATATTTCCCGAAAGCCTGACGGTTCTGG
Source organism: Paracoccus marginatus (assembly GCA_900065295.1). Classification (NCBI taxonomy): domain Eukaryota; kingdom Metazoa; phylum Arthropoda; class Insecta; order Hemiptera; family Pseudococcidae; genus Paracoccus; species Paracoccus marginatus. Next base: position 2,424 of record FIZT01050904.1, read on the forward strand.
ATCTTCAAACGGTTCATTTATCACCATTAAATCTTCTCCGAATGAATCCAAGGGGTTTGTATCTCGCCAATGGTATCTCACAGGTCTGCGATGGTGTATAGCATGGGCAGCGAGGGAAATATTTGCCTTTCGTGTGCAAAGTTCCGTCATGTAGTGATTTAAACCGAAAAAGTCTGACGATCCTGCGAAAAATAAAACTCGAGATTTTATAGCGAAAATACCTACTCTTTTACAATAGGTAGGTACTCAAACAAACCTCTCAAAGACTCTATTTCTTCTTTGGTAAACACAGGTAATCGGGATCTTCTGCGACCTTCTCTTTGACTGTTTTCGTCCACTATTTTGCGTACAATTTTCGGATAATCGCCCTCTTTAGAGAATATGGGATGAGCAAATATACCAATCTGGTGGTGATTTGAATAAATAATTGTAATATTCGTTAGTATCGTTTCTAACAAAGCATACGTTCAGTTCAATGAATATCAATGAACGTATACATTTTTATGCACGTAAAAAGTATACTTAATTAACCCACATAAAATTGGTAGGCCTCATCGGTAGCTTTCACATCTTCTGGGTTGTTCGGATTTTTTGGTCGGTAGGAGGAGCCCACCAAAGTGATTCCAATTTTGCCTAGAAATTAAAAACCAGTTAGTATAATTAAAAAGTTGGAATTTTCGCAAAAAAAAAATAAAGAAATGGGGACAAAAATTGATAATTCGCGAATAGTACACTAAAAATGACAATTTTTTGAATTTCAAAAATTTCAAGATTTACAAGACTTGCCTTTTTTTAAATCGACAATTGTTGGTGAGAATGAAGGAAAAAATTTATTGACCATTGAGAAAAAAAAATTAAAAAATTGTAATTCCTAGAGAAAAAAACTGAAAAACTTTCAAAAAATCAGAAAAAAAGAACTTCAAGAAAGAAAAAATTGTCTATGTTCGAAAAAATTGAAAAATTACGTTTTGTAAGAAAATATTAAAAAATGGAAAAGTAAGAAAACTAATGATTTCCAACAAAAATTAAAAAATTAACAATTCTTTAAAATGTTGAAAATAAAAATCTTTGAAAAAACATAAATTGTTGGAAAATTGGTAACTTCTGAAAAAACTTTAAAATTGTAATTTTTTCAAAAATCAGAAATTATTAATTATAGGGGAAAAAATCAGAAATTGGTCATTACATTTTAACAAATACAGAAAAAAAAAGAATTAATTGCCACCAATTATAAAAATTTTCAAATTATAGTACTTATTCGGATTTAATGAGACTTGAGACATTGATGAAAATTTCGCAAACTTGAATATTTGGAAAAATTAACGCTTGCCTAAAAATATCTACATCTTGATTACCTACAGTTTTTAGTGAATGATACGAATTGAATAATGAATTCACAAATTATTATGAATAGATATGGGCTTACCATTTTGCTTGGATCGGAATTTTTCGTTATACAGTCGATATATTCTCGCATGAGCTCTCAATATATTATGGACAACGATATAGTTGGCAGGCGTGTGCAGAGATTTTCCCGGAGCAAGTTTTAATGCTCTTCCATTCTCATATCCGTGAAGTATTAATGTTGGCTCATTTATGGTTATCCATCGCTTTACCTGTGAAAGTTTACAATTTATGGTCCATTATAATATTCTTTATCGTAATTGCTAATCAAACATTGCGTAGGATAAATAATTCAACAGCACATAGGAGTAGGTACTTACCCTGTCACCAAAAAGATGGAAAAGAAGGTAGGCATAGTCTTCCAAATAGTCTATAACCAAAGGATTAGTCCAACCACCGAAGTCTTCTTGAAATTGTAGTGGTAAATCCCAATGATAAATTGTTACCTAAAGAGACAAGTGGAGGAGAGTTCACGAATCAGAAACACGTATTCTATCTAAAATGAATTTGCTTTCATCTGAAGACTGGCAGGGGACTGAATTTGAGTTAGGCATTAACATACCACCGGTTCGATCCCATTTTTTATCAACTCGTCGATCAGTTTATTGTAATAGTCCACTCCTGCTGGATTCACTGTTCTGTTTTTATATTCACCATTGGGTAATAAGCGAGTCCAACTCATAGAAAATCGATAGATATTGAACTGCAAACGAGAAAAATTGACACTTGTGGCTTAGGGCTGTATTCATAGACGATTTTTAAGGATTACTTGGTCAAGTAGTGAATTTTGAAGCAATTTTGCGAGGTAATTAAAGCAGCTGAAAGTGAATTATACCCCGCAAAATTGCTTCAAAATTCACTACTTGGCCAAGTAACCCTTAAAAGTCGTCTATGAATACGGCCAAGACGTGTAGGTAGATAGGTAGGTGCATAGCTATCGAATCGAACTTACTCCAGCGTCTTTTAATAGTTTCACATCTTCTTTGTAATTATTAGGGTATGACTTGCAGGCGTCATTGCCATCTTCCATGTCTGGGTACACTTTATTGGTTATATGATCCCATATATTCATCTTTTTTCCTATATTCAAACAAAAATTTCATATTTTAAATTAACTGAACCGTTCCACAGAGTTACGAGTACCTACGTATACCTACGAAAAATCATTCGTAAAATACCACTACGCACATGTAGGTACTTAGCTACTTACCATCTTGAAGGTAGCCTCCTTCGATTTGATGCGATGACGAAGCTGCGCCAAATAAAAATCCTTTCGGAAACGGTAGCGACTTCGACGCAACGAACAACGAAGGTACGCACGTACCTATGACGAAAAATAGAACAAGTTTCGCGTTACCAGCCATTTTGATACAAGACCGCATCAACTGGTTGGTTTTGAAAAATGAAAATCTTTCGAGGTATATATTGGTACACCTACCTATATGCTAAATATCTACGTCAAAGAACAAGTATTACTATGTTGGCATCTTCTTAGAATTCCGTTGTAATGCGCCAATTTACCTAGTATTTTTCAAATTACATATAAAAACAAGTTGCGGTATCGGACTGCATAATGTGAAAGCGATTAAATAACTTAAGCGCGATCAATTGCATTTTAAATTGAAAATTGTAAACATAATCAAGTAGTACCGAGAAAAGGCCAGAGATGGGTGCAATGGGTTTGCACCGATCGAATATCATCATCGCATCGCACGCGTATTAAAATTTCTTTCTCGAGGCATCAGTGCATTCCATTTTGAAATTAGGCAAACGGCAATACATCACTGCGACGAATTCTGTTTCCTTTGTATTGTGCACTTCTCTTCGGGCTTTTTTTGGAGGGGGGGGGGGGTAAAAGTAAAGTATGTAAATATGAATAATCGCGTTTTCATTCTCTGCAGTTTTTTATTCATTTGCTCCAAAAAATCACAATTCATACTCAAGTAAGTATGGTACTTGTTACAATTATTTCTTAAGAAATGAATTCATATTTCATCGTCCAAGCAATGAATTTTGTATTTATCAAGTACCTATCTAAGTATTTCATATTTGGTTTTCAACTTTGCACAAGATGTACGTAGGTGTAGGCTAACAATAGTAATTGTAATCACATGAAAAAGTGGCTAGTAAATAAAAAGTATATTTGAAAAGCGTTTTTCTATACCTACCTATGGTAAAGAAAGGAAAAAGTGAGTGAAAAAATGAGCAGAATTTTAAACACCCACCTAAAGTGAGTTTAAATAAGTATTGTTTCTTTATTAATCTACAATTTCCAAAGATCTATTAGCAATAATCTGCTTGAAATTTTCGTAGGAATCTTTCGGCGTACGTGTCCTATTTTCGTCTTCAAAATCAACTTGAACTAATCCAAACTTGTACCTGTATTCGTAATAATTGAAATAATTAGGAGTGGATAATTATAGTAGGTAGGTACCTACATAAAATTCAAAAAACCAACATAAATAAAGAAAGTAATTGAATGTAAAGTTACACTTACGCGTAATTCGACCATTCGAAATCATCGAGTAGGGCCCATGCGAAGTAACCTACAACGTTACATCCATCTTCATGCACTGCTTTCAATAGCGCACTCAAATATCTCTGCATCGATATGAAACAAAAAGGAAAATGATAGAACATTGTTCTGTGGCACAAGATCGATTTTATCTACCTAATTTGAAAAACTTGCATTGTAATATTCAACTCTATCGCGATCGTGTATCAAATCATAAGCCGACACACCGCTGGCATTACGTCCGTATCCATTTTCTGTCACCAATATCGGCGGGTTTTGGTAGTTATCTTTGATATATTTCAATATTTCCCGAAAACCAGAAGGTTCTGGAGTCATAAACGGTTCATTTATCACTAATAGATCTTCGCCGAACGAATCCAAGGGGTTTGAATCTCGATAATTGTTTTTAACAGCTCTGGAACGGTATGTAGTCTGGGTACCAGCGAGAACTGGTTTCTTTCGACTGGTGAGTTCCGTCACGTAATGATTTACAGCGAAAAAGTCGGAGGATCCTGCGAGAAAAAACGTATTTTGGTTCGGATTTCAGCGATGAAATATTATTCTCCTCTATAGGATTAGAACATTACCTACCTTTCAAGGACTCTATTTCTTCTTTGGTAAACACGGGCAATCGGGATCTTCTGCGACCTTCTTTTCTGCTATTTTCGTCCACTATTTGACGGACAATTCTCGGATAGTCTCCCTCTTTCGTGTAAATAGGATGAGCAAACATTCCAAGCTTGAAATGATGATTGAATAAATGATAGGTAGTGTTGCGCAATATGCATAGTTGTACGCAAACGATTTAATAAACTCACATAAAATTGGTTAGCCTCATCTGCAGCTTTCACATCTTCTGGGTTGCTTGCATTTTTCGGTCTATAAGTGGTACCAACTAGAGTGATTCCCACTTCGCCTATAAAAATTGCATAATATCAAGCAAGACATTGTCCAAGACATTGTCAACTAATGAGAAATAAAAAAATAAATAAAAAAAAAAGTGTAACAAAAAATTGAAGAACTAACGATTGGGGGGGGGGGGATACAGCTTTCACAAAGTAAGTACCTATTAGACAAAATAAAATCATTCACAATTTTTTCGAAAAAAAAATAACTACTCGTACTTTTGAAAACAGAAAAAAAAGGAAAAAAATACCAACTGAAAAAGAGTCTACCTAGTACCTACCTACAAGTTGAGTTTTTGAAGAAATTAAAAAAGGAAAATATAGGCGTTTTTCAAAATTTTCAAAAAAAAATCTATAAATTTGAAATCAGTGACAGAATAAAATCCCCAACTTTCGAAAAAATCAAAAAATCAATTACTTTTTTAAAAAAGTAAAAAAATTATATTTTTTCAAAGTAAGAAAATAAGAAAAAAACAATTTGCAGAAGGATAAAATTTAAAAATTTTTCAAAAAAATTAAAAAATAAACAATTTTCCAAATAAAAAAATTGACAGTGTAAAAAAAGAATTGACTATTTTTGGAAAAATTACAATTTGTTAGTGAATTAGAAATTTTTGATTGAGTTAAAAACCCGAATCATTAAAAAAACAAAAAACAACAAAAATCATTAGGCTAATAAAATATTCTGACGGGATTTAAAAAACAGCTTGAAAAGTTTCAATTCAATTAAAAATAACGTTAGATACGCTTTTCGAAATAAAATAGGTTTAATCAGTCGACTCGACTTACCATTTTGCTTGGATCGGAAATTTTCATTGTACATTCGATATATTCTCGCATGAGCTCTCAATATATTATGAGCAACGATATAATTGGCTGGCGTGTGCAAAATTTTTTCTGGAGCAATCATTAATTCGGGACCATTTTCATATCCATGGATAATCATCGTCGGTTCATTTATGGTTACCCACCGCTTTACCTGTAGAACTTTTTAAATTGTCAACTATTCGAATTCACTACCTTACCTAGCTTTATGCAGGCAGGTGCTAAAGTTGGCATTGGCAATACGAACTCTGTCGCCAAAAAGATCAAAAAGTAGGTAGGCGTAATCTTCCATGAAATCTACAATCAATGAATTAGTCCAGCCACCATAGTCTTCTTGAATATTTTGCGGTAAATCAAAATGGTAAATTGTCACCTAAAGAGACGAGTGGATGAGAGTTAACGAATCAGAAATATTCGCCTGTATACCGAGACCCATGAGACTCAATTCGAGTTTTTGACATACCACTGGTTCGATATCATATTTTATCAATAGGTTGATCAGTTTGTTATAGTATTCGACTCCTTTCTTATTTACTGCTCCTTTTTTATATTCGCCATCGGGTAATAAGCGAGCCCAACTTATGGAAAATCGATACACATCGAACTACAAATGAGAAAAAAATTATCCTTTTACCTAGGTAGGTAGCTAGGTACCTACTATTAAAATGTGCGAATTTTGTAAATGTTTGCGATAGAAACCACCCCCTAACAATAAAATCGCGAACTTACCCCAGCCTCCTTTATTAATCTCACATCCTCTGCGTATAAGTCAGGGTATGACTTACAGGCATCATTGCCGTTCTCCATTCCTGGGTGCACGACATTTGTAAGATAATCCCAAATATTCATCTTTTTTCCTGTTCAACCGAAAATTTCGTATTTTAAACAAACTACCTACTCGAGCGCGGATATTTGCCTAGTTACACTAAAAACTCACTCGAATAGAATACGATTAGCTGCACACTTACCATCGGAGAGGTAACCTCCTTCGACTTGATGAGACGAACTACCTGCGCCAAATAAAAATCCTTCGGGGAACGGCAGTGACTCTGACACGACAAACAACGAAGGTACGCAAGTACTTATGATGATAAAAAATATACCTACTGGATTCGCGGTGTTGGCCATGCTGATATAGGATTAAGCTACAGGTTGTTTTTAAAAATGATTTTTTTTTTCTAATGTGTTTATATTGTTATACCATACTGAATAAATCGTTAAACGAAAGACTCTTACATCATTTATAACCAAACTAAAACAGGACTGCATCTGTTGATCAGTTTTGTCAGTTTTGTGCCCAAGAAATTCACGTAGGTATATTGACATAATTAGTTCTCTCAAAAACAAACCTATTTTCCAAATTTTCTTATAATTGGATGCTAACTATGGTACGCACCAATTCGCCGAATATTTTCCATTACAGCGATTAAGTAGATACGCGTTATATCATAATGTAGTGCTTTATATTATGTATAAACAAAATAATATTATAATTAGGTAGGTACCAAAAAAGCCCGAAGAAAAGAACATTAATGGATTTGAAACGTTGTATAACGACTAATCATCAGAAGTGTGTATAGATTGGGTTACATTAGGTACCACATTATAAACCCTCGATTCGTCCGAAAATCAATCTATGTGGGTAGGTAGGCACCTAGACAAGAACTCACATTTAACTGATACGTTTAGAAGTTGGTGGTATAAGAACTTACCTAAGTGCATTTCATCGTACATGTGCAATAAATTTGTATGCGATGAGCGATGGATGTTTTGTACCGGGTGTCCGGTTGATTCTGGCCCCCCTAATGACATTTTTGATGAAAACATCGTAGGTTGGCAACATTGCGGCTATCTGTTTACATTGGTCAGAACTGCCAACTTACGAAGTTTTCATTAAAAATGCCATTAGGGGGACCAGAATCAAGCGGACACCCGGTATCTTGATGACGTAGTTACAACTTGAGAAAGATCAAGCTTTTTTCGTTGAAATTTGTTTTTTCAAAAAATTCGCAATTATATAGTCACAAGTCTAGGATCTAACTTAATACGTGTTGACAAAATGTATCAATACCAAACCACACTGTTTTCAGTGGGACGAATGACATTTCACTGGTCAGCTTTTTTAATGTCAATACCACATTGTTTTTCTGTGACAAGGTAGGTATTGATACCGCACTGTTTGGTACTGTTTTACTTACTTGAATACTTACTTATCAAAGCTAGAATATTATCGTTTCGTTAGTTGTTTTCAACTTGTAGGTATCTATAATGTTGTTCATTCTCGAATTGAATGAAAAAAAAAGTTTAAACAGCGTATTTTGCTATTTACCATGAAATATCCGAAGTTCACTGCTTTCAGTTTTTAATTTTCTAGTTCATATGTTTTCGTTTTTACACGTACCTATGGTAGCGAATCAACTAATTTTCAAAATAACTATTGAATGCGAACAGTGACATCAATCTAACATAATCAAACTTCAGATTGTACAAAAAATTTTTAAAAACAATAAAAAAGTTTAACAACTCAATTTAAACAATTATTCAAAAAAAAAAAATTTGAACTTTTTAAAAAAAATTTCACGATGAAAAATTTTTAGACGTGAGATTTTAAGAAATGTTTCTAATTGAAGATTGATTACCTACTTCAACATTTTTTGCAAAATTGATTTCAACGATTTTTTAAAAAATCTGGAATTTTAGTGAGGAAATAATCAGGCCTTGAACAGTGAAGAGAAAGGAGATTTCCCCCCCCCCCCCCCCCCCCCCCCCCCC
>FIZT01050918.1:0-23179 GCA_900065295.1 Paracoccus marginatus
AATTCTCGTTCTCGGTCTCGTTGTTGTTCTTTCGATTTTTGGTTCTTTGTTCGTTTGTTCTTTTTACACTCTCAAAGTTCGTTCCCGTTCTTCAAATTTCTTCGTTCTTCGTTGTTCTCGCAGCCCTGTTGCAGGCACTTCGGTGTTGTGACCGTGTGGGTTCTCGAGCTTCCCCTCCAACTCATTGTCACACATTTCTTTCTTACACATAACAAATTTACAAATTTACCATCAGCAAGATTGAAAAACTAGCAAAAAGTAAAAATCAAATTTCATCAAAAAAATCATCTAATCAATGATGATCTGAGTGACTATCCGATAAGAGAAATTCCGCCATCGTTGTCCAACCCTTTGGTACAGACAGAGGCAGACTCTCTAGCATCTCCACTCCATCTCCGTCCTTGAAGGCGGACGCAAACTTCGTACCAGCATCAACGTTAGTTTCATCTTTCAGAAAATATGCTTTCAGCAATTCAGCGTTTCAGGAAAACTGAAACGAGAATTCCAGTTGAAGTTTTGAAGAAAATAATTTTATGAATTTGAATAAAATATGAACCGCAGCTCCTAGGCTTCATTACGTTATTTTTCAAAAAAAAAGACACGACGTAAACAAAAACTCCGTAGAATTAGATAAACAAAAAGCATTTTATTAATTGCATAAAGATTACACAACTAGATATCGAATAACACGAAATAATTCTCAAAGCTACAAGGGTAGCCTCTGGTACAAGTCTATGCTGGCAACTGATAAATCAAAATAGAAGAAACTCAAAAATGAAAACGATACAATCGTCATTAGAAACACCTACCAAGTAAACATTAATAAATTACTAATTAACAATAAACGATAAAAGTGGGTCAACGTCGAATTAACGTAAAAAAAAAAAGAATTAAAAATGTAATTCTTTTATCCATTTGATGAACTTACAATAAAACGAAATAATTTTTTTAAAAAATAATTGGAATGCACCGATGCCAAAATAACAATAACAATAAACAAAGTGTTTCTAAATACTTAACTAGAAAAATATTCAGAAGGAGAATTCGGTGAGTATATATAAATGTGAAAATTCTCACGACTAAAAATGACAAAATACAATAACGCAACCGAGACAGCTTTTGCATTCTTCTACGAAACTTCTCAAATGACTTATACACTTCGTCATAGTCAAGTGTAAAAAAGTCGGTATTTTTTCACCGTTGGAAGAAAAAAATAATACAGCGAAATGAATTAACAAAGGAACGTTAAAAGCATGCCATATATAATATATGCGAAATGAACTATGACTTATGGAACCAGTTTAGACGCAGGACCCGGGTAAGGTTGATGAATAAAATAAAATAAATGCAGTTTAATGTCGTCCAGTAATATCTCTCTTTCTTCGCCACTTCGCCAAACTTCGCACTTCGAACATTCTCGCAAATGAAAATAATACTTATATAACAAGAAAATGGTAATCTAGTACGAAAAAGTTGAAAAATAATTAACGTTATTAAAATCGTAAAATTGGGTTTTAAAAAAAGGAAAATAAGCGGATGGAATAATAGACCAGAAGCAGAAACAAGCGAAGGAGAAGAGAAAAAAAATTTAAAATTTAGATTCCCTCTTGACTGATTCCACATTTAAGAACTCAATTCGCCCAGATTCGTGAGGAAATTCTCCGGTGTTAGAACATGCGACGAACCTGAAACGAAATCGAACGATCAAAATATAAAACGAATTCGAATCCGCGTACCTTTCAAGTGCACCCTCAAGGTCGACTTACCGATGATCACCTCCCAATTTTTGACGGCGCTTGAGACTTCGTACGCGCATCTCATTTCCGAGAAGCTGACGCCGCCGATGATGAACACGATCAAACGAGGTACATTTTTAATTAGCGATTGTTGGCCTTTGTCTTTATGCCAATGACCGTATCGAGCACTGGAAAACGAGACCGCAGATGAGATAGAAGTTGGTTGATTTTACTGCGATATAATTTAATACAATTTTCTGTACCTTGTGGGAGCGTGATATCCGGTGGAAGCAGCTCGACCGGCTAAGAAGGGGTAATGTTTGAGATCTAGCTTATCGTCGATACAATCTTCCATTAGATCTTTGACTATAGGCGTCCAACGTGACATCTGGTACTGATGTTCGGCGCTTCTTTCTTTACGCGTGATTTGATAAATTTTCTTGCGATTACCCTAAGAGTAGAAAAAAAAATCAGCGTATTATCCAAGAGGGTTGTTTGTAGCAAAATGATTCCGTCTTCGTCTCGAAACTTACATTAACCACCGAGTTCAGGCCGAGATGAGATAAATTGATGATGGCTTGTTTTTCTTCGGGTAGAAGTTGAGCATGTTGGACAACTTTGTTGAGGTTTTCTTCGGATAGGCCGTTTTTGGAAATTACGTACAAAATGATGATGCGCATTTTATCGAAATTGCTGATATTCTGATCTAACAAGACTGGTACAATGTTACGCATATGATCCTTGATGCGTTCACCTTCGACATCGGTACCGGTGGCCAAATCCTACGGGCGAAATTCCATACATTAGTTCGAACGTACCAACACGTTATCGAACGAGACTACCACCGTCACCACGTACCTGTTCGACTTTGCATAATTTATCGACGACTCCTTGGAAACTCTTCATGCAATCTTCGGCCAAATGAAGATGAGTGGAATACTTGCTGAGTTCTTTTTGATACTGCGGCATTTTCTTGATCATCGTCGATAAATCGCGCATCGATTGTTTATCGCCTTGAGGCATACGTTTCGAGTCGATGAATTTTTTCAAATTTTTCGTAACGTTTCTAAACGAGAAAAAAATCATCCGAGTTACTTCCAATCGTTAACGTAGGTCTCCGAGTGGTGGCAGAAAAGAGCGTACTGTGAAACGACGGCGATATGCTCGTGTCTGAGTTCCACCCAGAGTTCGTCGTTTTCGTCTAACAAAACTTCTTTCTCTGGCGCGCCGGAAGTAGCGACGTATCTGCGTCAGAAAATGACAATAGTTATTTTTCGATTCAGATTTGATTGGGGTGTTTCGCGATACGTACTTGTAAACGTCGTTTTCGATGGGTAATAAATCGTAGGCCATGGCTTGGAAAGTCAACTCGTGAAGAACTGGCGAAACGCAGTCGAATCCACGATCCAGGATCATGAGCTGCGACCTAGCTTTTTCTGGACCTTCGCCCATAGTCGGCTCGTCCGCTTTGTAAGCGTCCAGCTTTTGCTGCACGATCTGGGCAAGTTCGGCATTTCGATCGAAATCACTGAAAGAGAATCATCGCGTCATTACGATAATTAATTGAAAATATCTTTCAAAATTGACACACTTACGCTCTGTAACGAACAGACGGATATTCCCCCAATGTGGCGCAAAGGGTGGCAATTTGCTCGGCGATCCGTTCCATATTAGCCAGTCTGGTGCTGGCATAAGACGGGTTATAGTAACATTGGAACGTTTCCGGCGTATCCAAAGAAAATACCTACAATCGTAATCGACGTTAATTCGAATATTTTTCAATTTGAAACATCCACACAGCATTCTATACAAGTTACGAGACACGAAAGCGTATTTAAAACTACAAAGCGTTGTTGTTACGTGCAATTCACCAACCAACCTGACACTCGTAAGGTAGAAAAGCGATATTAATTTCCTTCAGCGTTTTAATTTTTTTCGCTGCCGGAGATTTACATAATTCGTTAAACAACTCCTCTTGACATACTACGAGGCCGCATTTTATAACAAAGATCGATCATATTAATTAATTATACCAAAGATACGGAAACAAGACAAATAACACGAGTGAATACATAGAGAGACAGTTATCAAGGGACATTCCACATCCACATAATTTATATCATTTCGGCTGTTAGTTAATTGTTAGAAAACCATCACCGGTGCAAAAAAGAAAGCCCCCACATTTCGGTACACAATTTACCTGACGTTCGTAGGCCACAAACGATATATTAATTTCTTTCAAAGTTTTGATGAACTTTGCAGCTTTGTGATGGCTTAACGAATTAAATAATTCGTCGGGGCAAGCTGAAATGAGAAATCTACTTAATTGTGGTTCGTACGAATACGGGTGCTAGGTAAAGGGACCCTTCGAGAAATGAATTTTAGCCAAATGAAGGTTCGGTTCAGTGCATGAAGATACGTACCTTCGGTGAAATATACGTGCGCAGCGCGATACATCGTTCGATTTTGATTTTCGAAATCTCGCATTAAAGCGTGCACCGATTTTTCACTCGGAGTTATCAGGTACACAGCGTCCATCGAAGGTAACGGCTCACGTCGCTTCAGTAAATCTTCGACAACTGAAAATTGAAACAGAAGTAAGGGTAAAGGTGAGAAGTTTTCGTTGAGGCGATTACTTAGCATCTATTAGGGTTCACGTACTTGTGATTCCTTCGGCGGAAATTTCATGCATTTTACAGCATGCCGACACCATCCTCATAGCGAGCTGATCGACTACCAACACTCGCCATTCGACTTCTTTACCGGATTTTTTCTTCTGCTTGATGACATCATTCATAATTTCTGAAACAATAAGGCATAGATGTAAGTACCGAGTAGTTACCTGGAGAAATGATTAATTACAGTAACCTCGATAATTATTCACTTCCTAATGAAACAACAATGAAAAGGAAGAAAATATATTAAATAAGTAAGTAATCTTACTTCTTTTGACTTCATTTGAGAACGTCAAAAAATAATTTGAGATCATTATGCAAAATGTGCAAAATATATGAGATCTCAAGTTAGGTTGGTTTTTATTTCATATTTTTATATTCCCCTTTTTCGTCTTTTTTGAGTTTTCCAGCAAAAAAAAATAAAAAGTGAAAGAACCAAAAAGTGCTGTTCATAAAAATGAAAAAAAAAACAAAATTTCTACTACAATTTTCATTTTTGATTGGCAACACTGATGAAAATTATTAACTTTTGAAAAATCCAACCGTAGCGCTAGTTACAAATAACAAACAACCTCGCACGGCAACACCGCATTGAAAATTTCTATTTTTCCTCTTGTTTATTTTCTCGTTCGGTGATAAAAAAAATAATTCGACGAAAGTTTCGAAAATCGGGTGAAATAAGTGGAAATTAATACGATTAAATCATCACAATCGGTATAATCGCGAACCAATGAATTCGTTAGTGGCCTATGACGAAAGCAGCGAAGACGAAAGTACAGAAGACTCGGCCAACTCGAACGATTGCGAACAGAAAACACACGCAAACAAAGATGAGCAAGATTCCAACGAAGAAGCTACCGAATCCGATGAACTGATAGGACCACCAGTGCCTTCGTTCAGTGACGAAAACCATCCTAGTCAACCTACACCGTCATCATCACTTGATTCAAATACGAACCGCGATGAGCCGAGCAGCGACGACGACGACGACGATGAATTGATAGGGCCTCCGATTCCGTCGTTTATACACGACAGTAATCCTAGCCGATCAGCCGATACGAACGAATCGGACGATTTAATCGGACCTCCGGTACCTACTGAAGATGCGGGTTCCGACGACGAGAGTATTGATTTACCAATAGCCCGTAATGTATCGTTCTCTCATGGGTCAAAAGCAGTCACAGCTTTGGCTGTAGATCCAACCGGTACTAGATTTGTAACCGGTTCTTTAGATTATGAAATGCGATTTTGGGATTTCGCTGGAATGGACAGCTCGCTGAAAAGTTTTAGATCGATTTATCCTGTCGGTAATTATCCCATCAAATCGCTAAGTTTTTCATCTACCGGTGACCGCATCTTAATAATTTCCGGAATGGCTCAAGCTAAAGTACACGATCGAGACGGTCACGAAATTTTAGAAACTGTCAAAGGTGACCAATACATTAACGATATGTCTAAAACCAAAGGACATACGTCTCCTTTAACAGATGGTTGTTGGCATCCGCGTATTCGCGAAGAATTTCTGACCAGTTGCGAAGACAATACGTGTCGATTATGGAATGTTTTCAAACCGTTACAGCATAAAAGTGTAATCAAATGCAGAGCTAAAAATGGTTTAAAAACTACACCGACAACTTGCGCTTACAGCAGAGATGGTAATTTCATTGCTTGCGTATGTCAAGATGGATCTTTTCAACTATGGGATACCCGTAAAATGTTCGTTAATCCTTCGAAAATGATCAGAGATGCTCATCAGTTCGGCTCAGATACGTCTCGTATTGCGTTCTCATACAGCGGATACCTCATGTGTACCAGAGGAGGTGACGATACGATGAAATTATGGGATATACGTAAGTTTAAAAACGCCCTCCATTCAGCCAACGGTTTATTTTCACGATACGGCAGTACAGACGCTATGTTTAATCCCCAAGACACCGTTATTATCACAGGAGTATCGTTAGAGAAGGGCGAAAAAGAAGGCAAATTATTATTCTACGATGTGAACACGTTCAATCGAATAGAAGAAGTTAATGTGACCGACTCTCACGTAATCAAAACTCTTTGGCATCCTAAACTTCATCAAATTTTTGTCGGTTGCGGTAACGGCTTACTCAAAGTATTCTACGGTGACCAGAGCACGAAGGGGGCTACACTTTGCGCGAATAGACGAACAGCCAAAACCAGACAAATTGAATCTGACTCTTACCAACAGATAATTACACCGCACGCTCTGCCAATGTTCAGACAAGATAGACCTAAATCCATTCGTAAGCAAATGGAAAAAGATCGGCTGGATCCGCTTAAATCTAGACGACCAGATTTACCCATTAAATCCGGACAAGGAGGTCGAGTTGCTTCCGGCGGGTCAACTCTTAGTTCGTACGTTATTCGAAATTTAGGATTGAGTAAAAGGGTCGAAGATGATCAAGATCCAAGGGAAGCTATTTTAAGATATGCCAAAGAAGCGGCTGAAAATCCGTATTGGGTTAGTCCGGCTTACTCGAAAACGCAACCTAAACCGATATTTATGAAAGACGAAACCACTGCAGATAGCGACGAACCGGAAGAGAAGCGAAAAAAAGTGTAAATAGTTTAAGATATCGTGTTGACTAAATTGAATAAATGTTTTATATTTTAATCGACCTATTACTTGACATAATATTTATTCATTTGTAGAAAAATTGTAAAGAAATTCATCACAGTTATCGCTCTTCAGGATTCAAAACGTATTCACTTTTACGTGGGATGAAATGAATCATTCATGTATAAATACAGTAAGCGAAACTGAGTCAATGAATATCCAACAAAATTTCAAAAGCTTGTAGCAATGGATTTTTTTTTTCATAAAAAAATAACTAGAATAGAATTATTTTGCCAATATTATATTTTGATTATCAAATTTTTACCAAATTTTGGTCAATAAAATTTCATTTGCTTGAAATGAGAAAAATTATGAACCAATAATCACGATTGTTCTTCATATCGTTTACATTACTCATTATGATCGACACGATAGGACGATACCGTCCTAAAAGTGCTAATTTGTCACTATCGAAGTACATCAATTATCTATATTTGATGAAATAATTACGAAAATATGATTACATTAGCATTAGTTGAAAAATCAATAATGAAGCTTGAAGTGTTTCAGTTTGGTATGCATTTCAGTAGATTGCCCACGCATAGTATAAAAATAAAAGATTGATTCATATGGAATGAATAAGGTTAAATTTCATTTTATTTTTGATGAAACCAACATCTCGACACCCTACATTCAATTAAATCTAATTTCTATTCTGAATCTACATATGTATTTATTTAGCTAAGAAAGCAGCAGGAATGAATGTTGTGATAACGTTTTCAAACAAGGGTCACTACAATCGAACTGTTGAAGACACTGGGGAGATATTTTTCGAAATTGGTAAATATTTTATTTCGTGGTATGTTCAGAGGAAGAATATTTATGATTATCGTAGAGAATCTACATCAACACATTCCTTAAAATGATGATTAAATACAAAATGTTACTACTCACTTTGACCAACTACCAACTTTAGTGCCATGATTACGGAAGCGAAATAAACGTTAAAACTAATATCAAATATGAACAGAATGTACGAAACACTTAGGAATTAATTAATAATGAATTAATCACGAAATTTTTCAGATATCTACGTAAATCAGGCGATAAAATAATCAAAATACACAAAAACCATCGAAAATATCGAATCAAACTCAATCAAGGACAAAGCAGAAAGCAAACAGATAAACAGCTTTGCCTGGATGACGTCATTCACGCCACAGAAATTATCAAGCTCATCTCATCGAGCTTTCAAGAAAATTTTTATATTTTTTTATTTTTATCCAATAATCATTTTTATCAAAAGTTCAACTTTATCGTGATTTTTTTTCGTACGAATTCATCTCATGAACTAATTTTTCTACTAGGAAAACTTGCAACTCTAATAATTCGTCGAATAACTACCGATTCTTCTTCATTTTCTTCGTTCAAAGTTCAAAACTGGCAATATTCGTAAAAGCTCAAAATCTTCTGTGAGATTTAGAAAATTGGCGCACAAAATAATGTTATCAGTGGTAACCAAAATTTTTCCCGCTGTAAAATGATAATTTTTGGGTTTAGCTTGAATTATTTTCATGCTTTGAACGTCGTAGTTATTGCGAGTTATTTATTTGTTTTTTGCGAAAGCGTAGAGCCCAATAATTACGAGTACGTTAATTGTAATTTTAGTGTTCGTGAATCCTCTAACATGCCGCGTAAAGTGAAAAAAGTAAGTAAAACTTTCAATTTTAGTAGTCTAAGTCGATGAGATGAAAACTGAAGCATATTGCTCACGTTGTTCACGTATGTTGGTTTCAGAGTAAACCCGCTGCAGTAAAGGGCAGTGGTGACGAAGTCGTGTCTAAAAATGAACCGAAACTAAAGACAGATTCCGATGAAGAGGAACAAGCCGACGATAAAACCGTTACAGAGCGAAAACCTGAACCAAAAAAAGCTGGAAAGAGCGAAACTGCTAAATCTAAACCGAAACCGAAGAAAGGTAAAAAAGTATCCTCGGACGAATCAGAGGCAAGCGACACCGAAGCTTCTGAAGAGCCCCCGAAATCTAAAAAGGATAGTAAAGCTGAAGGCAAAGATTCCAATAAGAGAAAACGTGCAGGCAACGGTGATGAGGAACCCAGCTCAAAAGTACCTAGAAAAGAGTTACTGAATAAAGTTGATACTGACATGAACACGTTGGTTGTAACCAGTACAAAATGTACGGCTGATGGTAAATCTGCTAACCTTAAGATCGCTTCGTGGAATGTTGCCGGTATTCGTGCTGTGGTCAAAGTACGTGTGTGTTTTTAAATCTCCGTTAATAACACCATTCTTTTATTAATTTATCACTTGAACGATGCTATGTTTTAGAGAGACGGTTTCGTCGATTATATGAAAAAAGAGCAAGCTGACATTGTGTGTTTACAAGAAACAAAATGTGAAGAAAGTAAACTTCCACCCGAAGTTTACATAAAGGGTTATCATACTTTTTGGTGTTCTGGTGAGTTTATTTCAATCGTAAATTCTCGTTTTCATTGTACCTAAAAATGAGTTTTATAATTCAAACTTGTTTGTTGTAGGAACCAAAGCGGGGTATGCTGGTGTTGCTTTATACTCGAAAGAGAAACCTTTAAATGTGAAGTACGGCTTAGGAAAACAAGAATACGATTCTGAAGGAAGACTTATTACCGCTGAATATGAAAAATACTACATTATCGCTATATGTGCGTTTGATATTTCTATTGTGTAAAAAAGATACCATTTATATTTGTTTTGTTCATGGAATAATATTATGTGCATACTATTTTCAGATGTTCCTAACGCCGGGAGTGGTTTGAAAAATTTGAGCAAGCGTATGCAGTGGGATAAAGATCTTCGAGATTATTTGAAATCGTTAGACCAGAAGAAACCAGTGATAGTGTGTGGCGATATGAATGTTGCTCATCAACCCATCGGTAAATTTTAGTTTGTTCTCCTCTACGTACGTAGTTATCGTTGCAGTGAGGTACTCAGCACAACGATCATTTTGATTTTAGATTTGGCAAGACCGAAAACTAACACAAAATCTCCCGGTTTTACTCAAGAAGAAAGGGATGGAATGACTGCTTTGCTGGAAGCCGGTTTCGTTGACACTTTCCGTCATCTTTATCCCGACAAAACTGATGCTTATACCTACTGGACGTATATGGGACAGGCTCGTTCTCGAAACGTTGGATGGTGAGAATCGACTTGAAAATCACTTATTAAAATAAAACGATTTTTTATTTGATCATGTATATTTTGTTACAGGCGATTGGATTACTACATCGTCTCTAAAAGGTTTGTTGATAATGTATGTGACAATGTTATTCGATCCGAAGTTTATGGTAGTGATCATTGTCCGATTGTGTTATTCGCTAGTGTGTAATATGTTTTTTTGTAAGACTCGTATTTTTTGAGACTGAGTGTTTAATATTTTTGAGATTTTTGAATTTAATACATTTTTTATACTCATTTAAAATTGAGTATTTAGTATAATTCATTAAGAGAAGGTTTCAAACGTTTTTTTTACAAAAATTTATTCGTCGAAATAACGTTACAGTTGAAAATTATTTGAAACATAATGGTCCTATTTCGAACCCAAATGCTTGATTTGGCATTCCATAGTCTACCGGAAAGAAATCAACGATTGGTAATCGCTTCATGGATTTCGTCCTAATTTCGAATACTGTTTCTCCTTTTCCTTTCCACTAAAATAATAGAACATAAATGTTGCTGCTTGGAATAATTGAAAAAAAATAATAATAATATTGACTAAACTTACTTTGCATCCATCGTGTAATACAGTAACTTTGTTGGACGAATCAACCGTAAATTCTACGTCACTTTCGTCTATAAATTTAACGGCTGAGTCCATGTTTCCTAATTTAGCATTGAACCAAGCTATAGAATTAATACAAGTGTAGGTGAAATTTTGACGAATTTCTTCATGCAATAAACGTAAAAACGTCATTTGTACGGCGCCAGTGCTCTCGTAACCAATCTGAGCATCCACAAAAGAAATTTGGAAATTGAAGTCATGAAGTGTTACTATTATTGTAATTTTTTTATTTCTTAGTTAATTGCTTTATACTAACTTTAAATCCTCCTCTCAAGTTTGAGTACCAGTCTCCTTTTTCGTTTTCTTTTCTCCATTGAATGTTTGGCATTCGTCTAGATTGCAAATCTGGATAAATGCACGTTTCTCCGCCGGCAGTGAGGTTACAGTAGACGAAAATAGCGTCGTCGGACATTCCTGAATTAGGGTCTATCCAATACCACCCTATTTGAAGTATGGAAATTTTTTCATTACAAAGTATTCTTCTTTATAATGCTTTTGATTTTAACTTACCATTGTTAAATTGAGGATGACTGAAGTATAGGTCTTTACAAGACCTAGCTGGGTTTTCACGAACACCTAAGGGTTTTCTTATTCTTTCTAAATCTTCTCTCATAGCGTAAATAGAAGTGTAAACATCAATGAACGATGGTTCACTCGACGATTCTTTTTTCAATGGTCGAGGTGTGGTACTAAATAGAGGTGTTGTTTCTTCATTTGATCTAAAAAAAATTGGAAATTTTCGTTTAGAAAAAAAAAATATTCAAGTTGATGTGAAGTAGAGAAGTTAACTCACTCGTTGTCGTTCTGCCTTCTCCTCCTGATTGTTTCTTTTTGAAATAGAACCTCTGGTGGTAACAGAGGTAGATCTGCCGCCGGCCCTGGTGGCCCTGAAGGTCCGGCAATACCTCGTTCTCCCTTCTCTCCTGCAACACCTTGTAAACCTTTTGGTCCAGGGGGTCCTTCAATACCAGGTGGGCCAGAAGGCCCGTCGTTTCCTTTTTGCCCTGCAGGACCAATTGGGCCCTAAAATGAAATTTATGATGGAAATGAATTTTTACCCACCTTTTTCTTGCGATAATTTTGGAAAATTTTGACAAAAATAATGAAAATTTACTATTTCTCCTTTGGGACCTTCTGGTCCTGGATCACCTTTATCGCCCTTTTCTCCTCGTTCTCCCACATCACCAGGTTTTCCGGCAGCTCCCAAAATGCCTTCGTGACCTTTTGGTCCTCGTTTTCCCTTATCGCCTTTTTCGCCTTTCGTACCTTCTGGTCCGAGTTTTCCTGGCGGACCTTCGCTACCTGCTGCGCCCGGAGGACCAACGTCGCCTGCGACGCCTGGAGATCCTCTTGGACCTTGATCACCAGGCAATCCTGCGGGCCCAGGAGGTCCCATCGATCCTGGAGAACCAACGGGGCCGGGCGAGCCTTTATCTCCTTTTTCACCCGGTAATCCATCGGGACCTTGCTGACCAGCAGGACCATCTTGTCCCTGGAAAAAATAAAAAAAATCCATCACAAACGTATTTGTGCATGGAAGTTGAGTGATAACTAAAAGAACAATTTTTTTCCCCGTAATGATTGAACAATTTAACTGAAAACAAGTAATTAAAGTGTTCGTTTTTATAAAGGCGCGAGTCAAAAAATTTAGAAATTCGTTTTTTTTGTTATTACTTATTTTATACGTACTACTTTTCCTGGTGGACCAGTTAATCCCATTTTCCCTGGAGGTCCAGGTTCTCCTGGAGGCCCTGGAGAACAAGGTTTCCCATCCTCGCCGTCTTTTCCTGTTTCACCTTTTGGGCCTTGCAACCCAGGCTCTCCTACAATCAATCAATCAAAATAATTTGATGATGCATAGCTGATGTTGGTCCACATCAAGATATTTTAATCGATTTTTTTTTGATTTTTTTTCTGAGTTAAATGACAAGTTGAACAATTTGAAACGCGTAATTATGTAATCTACCTGGATTTCCTGGAAAACCTGGTGGCCCTGCATTTCCTTTAGGACCTTCAATTCCAGGTGGTCCAATGGGCCCTTGAGCGCCTGGAAGACCTGATTTGCCCTCTTCACCTTTTGCTCCTTGGAGACCTCGTTCACCCTAAAATTATTTACTTGAGAAAATAAATTTCTAGAAACGCTAATCTAATTAGGACTATTTTTTTTTTCACAGAAAAACGAAAAACCCCCATTGAGATTTTTAATTGCTATCTTGAATTTTGGTCTAAAACGATAAGAATTTAACACCAGATTTCGCAATATTTGTCAAATATTCATTTTTTTTCGTATAAAATGTTAGATAATCCTTTATTTGGCATTTTAATGCTATTACTTAATTTTTTGTAATTCACCTGTTTTCCTTCAACCCCTTGAATTCCAGGTGGTCCTGGAGAACCTGCGTCTCCTTTGGGTCCTTGTTGTCCTTCTGGACCTGGCAAGCCGGGTAACCCTTCTACACCTTTTGGTCCACGCTGACCTGGTTCCCCTGGCGGACCCACCATTCCAGGAGGCCCTATTAAGGGAAAAAATGCAAGGAAAATGTTGAAAAATTTAAAATCATTCTTGAAAAATTAAAAAAAATACTTTTTTTGATTTACACCTTTTGGTCCGATATCTCCGACATCTCCCTTTGCACCCGTTATGCCAGGCAATCCTTGCACGCCAGGTAAACCGGGTGCTCCAGCTGGACCTGGAGGTCCAACTTCCCCTTTATTACCATCTCGTCCCATTTCACCAGGAATTCCTTTCTCTCCAGTTGGTCCTATTAAACCAGGTTCACCTCGTAATCCTTGAGGTCCAATAGGTCCTATTTCACCCTAAGTTACAAACTCATGTGTATCAATTTTGGAATTTTATGCAATTTCCATGTGTACTTACTAATTCTCCTTTAGCTCCTTTAAATCCTTTTTCACCAGGAGGTCCTGCATCTCCCTTATCTCCATCTTCGCCGGGAATACCAACCGCTCCCGCTGGCCCAGGTAAACCTCGCTGACCTGCTGGTCCATCACGTCCTGGCGAACCCTGTGTCCCAGGCTCTCCCTAAAGGAAATACGAGATGATAAGATTAAAGTCCAGAAAAAATAGGTGTTGAATTAACGTTGATAAATTTATAGCATCGTAAAAATTTTAAATTTTAAAAATTCGGTAAAATCAAAACGTTATGTAAAAATGGAAAAATTTTGCAGAAGAGAAATTTTGTAGAAATTATATTAAAAATTTTGTGGAAATTAAATTGAAAATTTTTCCAAAAAATTTAATTTGAATTTTTTTTTAGAAAATTAAATTAGAACATTTTTGTAAAAATTGTGAATTTTGTACAAATTTACCCTATCTCCTTTTAAACCACCTGGACCTGGTGGCCCTGGAGGGCCTCTGCGTCCTTCTGTGCCTTGAGGACCTTCTTTTCCAGGCTCACCCTGTTGCCCTTTACTGCCTTCAGGTCCTTGTGGCCCTGGTAATCCCATTTCTCCTTTTAAACCTGGTATACCCTAAAATCAAAACAAGCATAAACTGAAAAAAAATACATTGTGATTCTTTTCTCAAATTTTTTTCAAACTAATAGATATTTACTTACAGGAGGTCCTAGCAGTCCCCTGTCCCCTGGAAATCCTTGCAACCCAGGTGATCCAGGCTCGCCTTAAATGTAAAGAAATTAAATTAAAATTTTGTGATAGAATAAATTATTAACTACATTATGTACTCGTGGATCTGTTGGCGGTGTATATTTCAAATAATGCTGACTTGCTGACAATGCTCACCTTGTTTTCCTGGTGGTCCTATATGTCCTGGGGGCCCTTCTTTACCGCTTTCACCTGGGTGTCCGGGGTCACCTAAAGTAGTAAAAAAAATATCGATGTGTGAATTTCTATCTAAATGATATATATATAGGAAGGGAACCAATTATAGAATCACCTGCTTGTCCAGGATGACCAGGTGCTCCTGGTTCGCCTGCTGGTCCATGTTCTCCGGCAGGACCTGGTGGTCCAATGGTTCCAGGTATTCCAGGAGGCCCTGGAGCTCCGGTTTCACCCTAGAAAAAAATTTACTGTTTTATTGGAGTTACGATTTTACTAATCCAAGATGGATTAAGTTCACGATGATTTCATACTGTTGGGCCTCTTTCTCCGGGTGGACCCGATGTGCCATCTTTTCCACTGGGTCCAGGGGGACCTGGAGTTCCAATGAAACCTCGAGGTCCTTCTTCTCCTTGTGGACCTCGCTCTCCTATACTGCCAGGTGAACCTGGCTGACCAGTATCACCCTAAAATATATGCTGAATTGATGACTAATATTCTCGTAAATTTTTACTAATATTAGTACTACTTTATGATTACTCACTTTCGGACCTGGAACTCCATCAATTCCTGGTCTACCTTTTTGCCCACGCGGTCCCTGTTTAAAAATAATTAATTAGCACTTGAATCCGTGAATTTTTAGGGAAAAGTTGGAATGAAACATTTACCCTTGGACCTGGTTCACCTCTTTCGCCAGTTTGCCCATCGAAACCCTAAAAAATGTAAATAGTTAAATTTTCAAAAAGAGTAGTTTGTGTGGTAAATCGACCCTAGCGTTGGGGTTTTATTTACCCTTTGTCCTTTTTCACCAAGTACGCCAGGTTTTCCTTCTGATCCTTTATCGCCTTTTTCTCCAGGAGGGCCGGGATAGCCAGGAAGCCCTTGTACACCTATTTTACCTTTTTCGCCTGGTGTTCCTAATGCCCCCGTTTCTCCACGAGGACCTTCTATTCCCTTGAAAAAAAAATACGTGCATAATATAATTAAATATTATGAACAAACAAAATGCTGTCGTTATAGTTTTACTTATGTACTGAATCAAGTAATCCGAAATAAATGACGTAGTTTTTCAGACTCATCATAATACTTATAATTGTCAAAAAAAAAAATGTAAACCAGAAAGTTACTATTTTTTCAATTTTTCGTGTTGAAAAAAATTGCAATATTTTATGATAAAATTTTTTTCACCACTAGGAATTTTTTAAATATTTTTTTTCTTTTCTCAATGTACCTAATTTGTAAAAATTTGCGTCTCAATTTTCAAGTCAATTGAAAATTCCAAAGTTACTGCATAATCTTCCGATTGCGCCAGGCGCCTAAGCAAAGCCCGAGCGGGTGTTTCCCAGCCGCCACACACCGTGGTGATGACTGCTACGTACGCGCTACGCAGCAATAATACTCTGACGCGGCTGTGTGTTGCATAGGAGAGCAATGAGCGTAGGTTTTCAGATTTACTCGAAGAATCGTTTTAGATTGTCTTGGGTATACCTATTTGGTTTTGATTTTTTTTTCAAGATTTCACGAGTGTTGACTTGATTAAGTGTTCTTTGATTTACCTTTGGCCCTTCTGGTCCTTCAGCACCAGTTGCTCCTACAGGCCCCTGCGCACCTTGGTCTCCTTTTATTCCTTGATCTCCTTTTTCGCCTTCAGCTCCACGTTCGCCTTTATCACCTTTGTCTCCAAATGGACCTCGTTTACCTTCATCTCCTTTGAGTCCTTTGGCCCCTATCGCTCCAGGCGGTCCAATAGATCCAGTCAAACCTACGTCTCCCTTTGATCCAGCTGTTCCTGGACTTCCTGCCGGTCCTGGAGGTCCATCAGCTCCAGGAAGACCTGGTAAACCGGGTTTACCAATCGGACCCTGTTTTGAAACAATCCATTTTGCAAGTGAAAAAAATATCTCGACGTGGTTTCTATGCATTTATGAGCTTACGGCAAGTCCTGGAGGTCCTAATGGCCCCTGAGGTCCAGGAGAACCTACAGGTCCTGCTTGTCCCGTCTGCCCAGGCGGTCCATTTTGTCCAGGAGGGCCTGCGTTTCCTTTGGGGCCTGTTGGACCTTCTGCGCCAGGAATTCCAGGTTGTCCTGAAGAGCCTGGTAAGCCCCTGGGGCCTGGAAATCCACGAGGACCCTGTTGAAAAAATTATTCGCGCTGTTTAATGCATTTCAATATTTTACAAAGATGCTGTGCTGTCTTTATCAGTAGGTAGTAGATATATGTTTTGAAATTTAGAAAGCTGTAACGTGTAGCTTTATAAAAAACATCTTCGGTTTCAGTCTTTCTATTTCCGGAATTGGGGGCGGTTTTGTTATCTGAGAAGTTGAGACTTTTTTCCTCGAAAAATAATGCTTTTGAAAAGAAACAAAAAATACTTGAATGGGGAAAAAATATTTTGTTGGTGAACATTCTCGTAACAAAATACTGACTGCCCCCTTCAAGTAGTTTTAATTGAATCGGGTACTTTTCAGAGAATATCTTCCCAATCTCAAACAATCGGTGTTAGAAATGTTATGAATGATATGAAAACCAACATAAATGCATCTACTGTCATGCTTGAAAGTAGGTACGTCAAATAAATAATTATTTTTGAAATCACCATCGCTCCAGATGGTCCTTGTAGTCCTTGCGGGCCTTCTTCTCCTTGTAATCCATCATTGCCCGGAATTCCAGACATTCCTTTCTGCCCTGGCAACCCTCGATCGCCTTTTTCACCAGGTAAACCTAGATGGAGAATTAATTGTTGTGATAAAAAAATCAGCTTCAAGGGCGAAAAGTATAGAAAAAAATACATTACTATCCAACAAAAAGGAAACGTATGGGAAAAATGACAATTTCAAAGCCAAAAGCAAAATAATTCGAATGTGGTTTGGGGGTTTCAAATGTATCGAGTTCGGTTTTAGAATACTTCTTTACAAAAATTTCCATGCGTAGGTTTACATATCTGTACATACCCATTTGACCTACCACCCCTTGTTCTCCTTTGGGTCCAGGATAACCAGTTGCACCTCTTTCACCATCTCTTCCTGGTCTTCCTCTCAATCCTGGTGTACCTGGTAAACCAGGTAATCCTCTTGCACCTTGTATACCCTGAAATAATTTATATCAATTGATTAGACGCTGGTTTTTAATACGTACAATATCGTCACTTACCTACTTATAAAATATTTTCGAACCTGTTCTCCAGTTTCACCTGGTTCTCCTTTGGGCCCCTCTGGGCCTACAGGACCTTCACCTCCTGGTATACCCGTTAATCCCATGGGCCCATCTGATCCTCTCATCGAAGCCTGCGAACCATATCAATGTTCACTTGACACGAATTTAAGTACTTAATAAACAGAATTTTCTAGCGTCAGGTTACTCACCACGTGCTGTGATAACATTTGTCTGAGCTGTTCTACCTGCGAATTCGGGCCTTTTTCATCTATTTGATTATTCAGCTAAATAAAACATTCGAGAGTTAAAAATTCTGAAATATGATATTAGAATTCATCCATTTTACCGCGTGCAAAGCCGAGTAAAATATCCAAAGAAAACATCGCCCGGCTGGGTTATCAAAATTATGAATTCAATTTTCAACCGCGCTCATCGAAATTCCATTACAGAATTTTTCCCTTACACTATGTTCTCATAAAATAACAAATACCTACTTACATGAAAATTCATCAGCGCATCTTATTTCATCGTGTTCACGACTATACGATAGGATCAAATTAATTGAACAGATTAAGATTTTATAATCTTGTGGTATTTTAATAGGTGCTAGGATCCCCTTACGCGAAGTTGACGAATTTATGGAAGTAGGTATCTACTATCTAGTCGATACGGTTTACACACATCCCATTTTCCTCGAATCATTTTGCACGTTTATTCGTTTATTCAAAGTTTGGAATTCAAGCTTCGAAAATAATTCGCTAATGTACTCGTTTCAAGGGGGAAATCTAAAACGTAAGTCGACGCGTTGTTTTTCTCTCCTTCTAAATGATGAATTAAATTTCTTATCACTGCAGCTGCGTGGTGACGTTGGATAGTATCTGACGACGCAACGAGACGGACGAAAACGACGTTTTGTAAAATTGATTTATAGTCCTGAGAATTTTCGGCATGTTTTTCTTAATAAGTTAAATTAAAGTTGATGCCGAACTTCAATCGTTATACGATGATGTAACGAAGTGAATTTGAAAAATGCGACGCCTTATGATCGTATATTTCGAACCTTTCAAGTAGATTTAAATGTAATTTCTAGGTGATTTGGGTTGTTGAAAAAATGCACACTCAAGAGCTTGCAGTTGCAAGACGTACATAATGTACTTGTTAGATGAATCTAGAATCGGTACCTGTACCTACTATTAACTAGGAGTATCGATATTAACAATTCATAATTCATCTTATTCACATACCGGGAGTAAAAACACATTCCCCGGAGATCCTGCGATGCCAGTCATTCCTGGTAAACCATCTTTTCCCGGTTCACCTTTTTCGCCAGGGAGGCCAGGTGGTCCGTGAGGGCCCGGATAGCCTCTCGGTCCTGGCAGGCCAACTACACTTCTCACTACTGAACTAGTTACAGTGTGATCTTCTGCATAGCTATTCTGTAAAGTAGGTAAGTACATTCGAGTAAAAGTAATGAAAGGTGAATACTCTAGGTACGTTAATTACTTATTAAACATGTTCGAAAAAATAAATACTAATCTTACATTGGAAATTACACCTTCGTAGCTATTCGTAGAAACACCATCAGTTTCAGTTTCGTTTGGTTTAGCACCATTTCGGCCGTTGGTGTCGGCGTCTTCTGTTGTGGTGGTATTCAAATTATTTTCGGTAACGGTACAATCCAACACGTACTCTGTACATAAGTCATAAGCTGTGTCGGGAATGCCAGCTATTTTCAGGAATTGAATTTCACCCTTAAATTGTGTCGAACAATATTAAATTTCGGTCTATTTGGATTAGTGATGCGGCTTTGGGTAAAGTCGTGTGGGTTTAAGATCAACGTTCTCAATCTCAACGTGAAGCCGTCTGATGCATTATTTTTCTAATAAATTTCACTTTCCATAGTTTGGAAAATAAAAATAAAAATGAATGAATGAACTTGAAGCGAGTGAATTTAATTTTTGAAATTTTGAGCATTAAAAAATAATAAAAATATTAGAATAACGAAGTGTTTGTTTTCATTCGCCTCTGATTGGTTGATGAATCGTTTTCGTTGCAAGAAGGTACCCCTTCGGCCTTCCCCCATAAAGATGGTGGTTGAAGTTTTTAGGTTATGTTGCGAATAATGATCATGATCAACTAACGTTAGTAAGTATACCAGTTTGCGTTTAATTTAATCGTTCTTCGTTCATATTCGTAATTAATTGAAAATAATTCGAGTTCGTGTTGAGTGTGTACGAAACGTTCAACACCTACATCAACAACAGGTATTCACAGTAATTGTAATACAACGCCTTCTTATTATAAGTGTTCGAACCATTAAAAGTTTGATTTGAAACATTCCCAGTTTCGTTTACTTTCGTGTCGTATTACAAGACCTATCATAATAAACAGTACCGATTCATTTTGCAACCTCTGAAAGTGTGTAATGGTTTCCTGTATAGTATCGAGTATCAAACAAAATGTTGAATTACATTGAAAGCAGATGGTTGCTCATCCATCGAATGTCCAATCGATATCACACCAGTTGTACTCAATTGCTCTGTTAAGTCACGATCTAGAGGTTGGGTTATCTGTATAGTACAATTATAAATCAACGTTGCTGAGTTGCCTTTGATACTTAACGCAATCCTGGTCCACCTGATCAAAACAGAAAGTAAGTATCACGTATATAACTACTTTCAATAAGAAGATTTTGTTCATGTTTGTAATACCGTACTTGCCACGAGAAATCGGTAATTCAAACGATACAATTGTTTTTAAAGAAGTTTCGTTTTCAGTTTGCCCAGCTTTCTTATAAATCAAGAAAATACCACTTTCGGCGATAGTTAAACCCAACTGATCGGATCCATTTTCGTCGTATATCCCGAATACGGTAGCATTATCGGTGTAGCCTGCGGAAACAGAAGAATTGTAAGTGAAACCGATATTGTAATATCGACTGCGACTTCATTATTATGTTATTTGCAATTACCTTCCGATAATCTATACACTGCTAAAATGGAAAAATCCGTCGGGAATGGAACTTGAAGTGTTTCAGACGTTTGTAGAATAATTTCATTCTGATCGTTGAGTTTATAAGCAGATTCGTTTCTACCTGAGCAGAAACCCGATGACTTTGGTACTCTTCCGGGTATATTTTGTAGTAAATCTTTGATATCATTCTCGTCTGCAAGATAATTACGAACAGTACGACGTAGGTAAGGAAAAATGAGTCATTCTAAATCAAAAAATGTGTGTTCTACCAATAGATAGTGATAAGGTAGATAACGTATTCGGGTTCATTTCCTGCGTGTATTGTTTATTAGTAATCATCTTTCATTAACGAGTGTTCTATGATATATCTATATTTATCTACTATTTAACTATACATGTTTTACAATTTCCACAGAAATTGATGGTCTAATTTTACAAGCTGACAATGACAAATCATTCGGCAATTCGCACTGGTCCGGCGTACCACGCGTCTCATTATCGAAATGGACTCGAGTAACGCTTTTATCACAGTCAAGAGTCTACCTTGTAATATATCGCCCGTAATTACCACCTTTTTTAATTATTACATCGGTGGAAAATTTATCACCTTACTTATTTGAGTTTGGAATACTCTTCTATGACGTATTTATTCGGTTTTAGAATTCATCTTCTTTGTATTGCGCGGATAGAGAACTCTCCCAATGTTTACGATTATGAAGATAACATCACGTATTACGTTAACCGCCCACTATGCAGTTGATGGAATAAACAACGGCGACTATATTATCAAAAGCCAGAAAGTGAAGGTGACGAAGGACCGTATAGGTACGTCAGCGTAATTCATGGCAGGACGGCGATCGAATGGCAGCCGAATAAATTAGAATGAAGTAGGTTTAATTCCAAATGATTATTTTGTACGAAAACGAACCATTTGGTTTGACGTATGTGAAGTTTTTATTAACGTCGCGTCCTCTGTAATTTCATTCATTCGTCGTTGCTAGTAGTGATCCCAGTCGCCATCCTTCGGGATGAAAAAAATTACCCAAATATTGTGCAGCGCGAGTACATGAATCTTCTCGGAATTATTGGCCAAAAATAGACGCGAAATTGCGGAAGTTGTTTAATAAAATTGTACTCGAAAGGCAATAAATTGAGCGCCTACTGTACGGGCGTGTGTAATATAAGCCTACGAGCGACTATTTTCCCTATTACCTCCCCCGCCTAATAGGTATATTCTTTTGTTTATTTAATAAAATTCATAATACTTGATGAAAATGTTCGTCGTGTTATAAGATTAACTCGCTTCGAAAAAGAATGAACAGTATTATGAAAAACATAATGGCGTTACGTCGACGCCGCTCAACAGTACAGACGAAAGGAGGTGAAACGTCGCGAACCATTTTAAAAGGTGATTTAATGTTTCGTTATTAACGATATTATCATTTACGTCTTTTCATTTAAGCAATCTCAATGCGATGAAATTCGGCTTATTAATAATACCTACGATCCTACTCGACGATCTGATCTTCATGTGGGCTACCGCGTGCCTGCGTGTGTGTACTGTGTAGGCTCCGCTTTCGAGTTAATCCTTTTTAAAAATAATTTATATAAAAGCTTCACTAGGCGAAGATGAGAATAAATCATGTTTTATTAATTCGTAAACGCTTCGCAGTTTTCATGTATGTCGATGAGTTGTACGATGATTTTTCACACGCTGAGTGTGCGTCGACTGTCGGAGGTTGCAGAAATTTCATTTTTGATGTACGAGTAATGAAATTTAATTAAATTTTTCGTCGTATGCGTTTCGGATGTGGTTGATCGATCGGTGATTTATGGAAGCGAAGCCGGATTTAATTTATTGTATAATTCTGTACAAACGGTACATTGCGATGGGCGTCATGCATATAATATTTCACCAGCGGCTAGCGCCACTCTAGAGGAGCAAAAAATGTTATGTGTGCATGGTACCTATTAGCGAACCAGGGGTACTCAAAGTTTTTCCATGGTAGCAGAGCAGATTTTTTTTTGTTAAAATGGAAAATTCAAGCACACCACGTTATAGTACACTTCATTTCCTACCAAAAACCTTATGTACACATTTTGCCTACACTCATTATTGAAGGGGTCAGGGGGCAGGAGTGCTTCAAATACGAACAATTTTTTCATTTTTGCTCGAGTTTGAAGCCTCCCAGCCCCTTCAAAAACGAGTATAGGCCAAATGTGTACATAATGTTTTTTGGAGGAAATAAAGTGTACCTTAACGTGACATGGTTGAATTCCCTGTTTTATAGGAAAAAATTGCCTCTGCTACCATGGCAAAACTTTGAATACCCCTTGTTTGTCACTGAGAACAGGTAGGTACCATGCCTACATAACATTTTTTGTTTATCTCAACCAGGGCTACCAACTGTTGAAATATTATGGAA
>FIZT01050958.1:0-11416 GCA_900065295.1 Paracoccus marginatus
TCGATGTTTCACCCCCATAAAAGGGATTAGAAGGGAGGTAGGGAGCTAAAAATTTTGTCACAGGGTTTTTAGACCATGAGGATCAATTTCCACCAGAAAATTTCAAAATCCGTTCTCAGGGCCAATTCACCATACTTAATGGGCCATACCCTTTAATTTTTGTAATTTATAAAAAATAATTTCATCTTATTTTCAATTTTTTTTCAAATGTCAAATGTCAACTTTCAATTTTTTCAATTTTTTAATTTTTTTTATCAAGTTCTTGGTTTTTTTTTTTCAATTTTATAACTTTTGAAAATTATTCATTCATTCATTCATTCATTCATTCATTCCACGCATTGATGATTTTTTTAGAAACTGTTTAGAATCATCTTGCGAAAGAAAGAAAAAGAATAGAAGATTCTATAAAACTGAATAAAAAAATCGTTTCAGATAAAACCGACCAAGACTGCGGTATGCATTTCAGTGCACTTTCAGCAATAAATTTTCTCTCGTGGTTTTCGAAAATAATACGAGATAGTACCCTAATAATTAATTAGAACGCCAAAACACTCAGATATGTTTGAAAAACACACGTTATGCTTACCTTTAACCACACAACAACGTGGGTAAGTAATAAGTATACCTTTACAAGAGAGTACCAGTTTTTCGACGCGTCTTCGTGTCAGATCGAGACGATCGTACAACACCAAAAAGCAGTTTGAAATTCAACCCATCATCCATCCTCTGTTTTGGTTTCATTCGAAACCATATTTTGTCGGTTGTTTTAATTAATCGAATTTATAACTCGAGGAGTTGAAATCTTTGGAAAAATCTACAGATACGCGTATGTACGTACACTCTACTCGCGTACCAGAGTGTATATAATTTTCATCCCACAAAACCGCCAAGAATTAGCGGAGAATGTGCGATGAAAATTCATAAACTCATCAGCGAGAAATATCCAAGAAGTTGGAATAAATCGCGTAAAGAAGTAGTTTCATAAAGGAAGCGGAAAATGCGTACGTAACAGAATTATAGCGAGTTGAAAAGAATTCTTGAGGTTTGAAAGAAGGGTTAAGAATTGAATTAACAATTATTTTATACCTACGTAGGTACACTACTGGCGTTGAGTTGAAACAGGGTCAAAAAGTAAAACCCGTCGAGTTATTTATCAAAAGCTGACTTCTGAACGCAGATGTTAAACTAGGTGGTTTGAAATTCTCACCGAAAGCTACCTCGCCTCGGTCTGCCTACGTAGTTATAATTTTTATTTAGTTTTTTTTTTTCCTTCTCTGGCCGCCGGTGCGGTGTATAACGGATAGCCACCTACATCTGTTTTGGAAACGCGTTGCTTCGCTCGCAGAATGGTATTCCAAGTCGATAAAACTACCAACTCTTACGAATTAATTCGTACCATGAGATAATGCGAATTGTTTGTGTGTTCTGTAGGCGCAAAATGGCGGAGTCGTTATGGTTACCTTTTATCCTTATTTTATTAGTTGTAATACTATATCAACAATGGACCAAGTTATTGGTAAGTTGAAACGAATGGTCAAGGATTAACTCGTTGCTTAGGCGTTTTGTATACCGTCTACTCTACTCGCGGTGTCAAGTTGAACTCTTATCGTGCGTATTCGTATACGAAAAGGTTTCAATTTTACGATATCGAACGCCTTCGAAATTCTAAAATAGGCAGCTTGTTTGACTACGCTGTTCATTTACCTGTTTATCATTTCGAAAGACCTTTTTTGTCAGATTAATATTTTTCGCTCTGTTTACAGCTCATATTAATCATATTCGTACTGTCGCCGGTGAAGATCACATCGGACTCGGTTCTGGCTACGATGGCATCAATCAGTAAGCAAAACTCTTCGATGATTATTTCGAAAAAAATTCTTCTCATTTCCTAATTTTTTTGTGTTTTTTTTCCACAGCACCACTCGTGGTTTAGAAGACGTCTCCCATTATCCAGACTTATTAACCACCCTGTTGAGAGATCACGAATGGAACGAGACGCAAATAAAGAAATTAGTCGGACTAAACGTTCTTCGAGTTTTGCAACAAGTCGAAAAAGTACGTCAGGTTGCTCCTCTGTTTTTTTTTTTTTTTTTACTACAACAACAAGTTGAAAAAAGAATTACGCGACAGGCTCGTTTAAAGGTGAAAAATATCATTTTTCATACTAATTTGAAAAACCTAAACGTTGTTCAGAGGATCGGCGCGACTACGCTGCGAAAATTAATTTAAATAAACGTTTTATCGTCGTTTCGCCTCGTATAAAGCTACATAAATTATTCGTCGAGAGGCTATAAAATATTATACGGCGAAAATACAGACTACCAATTGCGTTATGTCGTGATCAGAATCAGTTACGAGAAGATTCAGTTCGTTGTTTTGTTAAAACGTTAATATTCTTCATTTTGATTTTTTTGTTTTTTTTTTCATTTTTTAGGTAAGAGACGAGTTGCAGAACGAACTCCAACCTGATGAAGACTCCATTCTCGCACACTACCATTACAAGTCACTTCCAAGTAGCTGTGCTGTTCATGATGTATAAAAATTAAAATAAAAAAAAAATCTAGTCAAATGTTATAAATTTTTACAAATTTGTGATAGAATTATTTAGGAAATTTGTTGTTTTTTTATATATTTTTATTCGTACGTACATAGGTTTTCTTTTTAGTGTATTTTTTTCGTTTTTTTTTTCACAATTTATGGCTGACTTGACGAAATAGTAAATTTATTGTAAGTTGAACGTTAAAAAAATCGTATATTTTCAAATTCATTGTACTGCCGAATTTTAATAATTTTTTTATATTTGCTTAAATGTTTACATGTGATTGAATTGTTGCGATTATGATGAAAATAAATGAAAATGCGAATTGCTCGGTGTATATTTTGTGTTGACTGAACAGTTTCAGAGGATAAAATTGTAAAAAATTGATACATTTTTACTTTGAATTACGAAATATGAACATGAACTGTGTCTTTTTTTGAATCACTAGAATTAAAGATTACTCAAATCTTGATTGAAATTGTAGATATTGCTGAGAAACACTTTATGAATTTAATTTTCATCTCTGTAATGAAAAAGGAAACATTATTCTCATCTCGAAGTACACTGATGAAGATTATTTCAGACTCGAGAAGTCTATTCGTATGATCATTTACTTACAAATATACCTCCGATTTTTTTACCAACATTTTCTACCCCTTTTTTAGCATCTTTCGCTGTGTCGACTACTTCATCTTTGGCATCGTCTACTTTACCAACTGTATTATCTTTGAATTTTTCACCTTTGCGGATAGCTTCCAGCATTTGAATTATGACTATCAGCGGCCTAATGGTTAAAAGCGAAGAAACATTTTCCTTCATGCTTTTATTTACCCCTTCCAGAGTTTTGCTCGACGGTATATAATCCAATACATTAGTCACACTGCTATTGCAATCCTGCAATAAATTGTGCATTATCGGAGAAAATTGCGACGAGAGATGAAACTTCATTCGGGGTACCTACCTATTTTAATTTCTAGAAATAGTTATGTGATCGAGAATCAACTAAAAACAAATTTATTCAAACTTACCTGCGTTCTTGTTTGTAGTAAGAAAAGCACGTAGAGAATTTTGTACAGCATTTCAACTTACATATTATGTACTACCAGTTACATTTATGCGAGCTTTCTGAAGTGTATAGCGAATGTTTTCATGATACAGTGTTGTTTTAAATGTTTTATTACCTCTAGTAAAATTATTTCGTATAATGAAAGCGTCAAAGTTGTACGTCAGTTGCAGACGTAATTATATGGCTGAGTAATTTATTACAGCTTCATGCGTTCGAGTGAAATGTTGAAAATTCAATTTTATTAACGAGATTAAATACTAGAATGGATTTGTGTAGTACAGGCTTGAATAAACTCTTAGAAAAATAATTGAATGCAGTAAGTTGACTTGAAAGATGAGGGTAGTAAGATGAGGGTCTCGGTAATTGATCAGCGATCAGGCATACTATAGGCATACTGTTATATGAGTGTCATTTCAATTTACAAAACCTTCCCAATGTTGCTCTAAATTTCGAACATTCGCTTCATCACTTGCAGCTCTAATGACAAAATATTTTCAAAATTTAATTACATCTCAGCAATAATGAACTTCGACTTTGTAAAATAAATCATCGACAAAACGCAATAAAACGAAAAAAAAATCGAAAAATCGACCCAGCGATTTGAACGAATCACGCTATCCAAACTAAGTGCACAACCGACACCTTATCGTTCGCATTAAAATCACCGGCAGCGCTACCTGTATCGTGGTCCAAACCACCTAAATAGAAACATGACAACGTAGCCGAATAACCCAAAACAAAGTGCCAATTGCTAAAAATTCAGCTAAAAGGAGTAAAAAAATTTCGTCAAACTTTTGAAATGAAGTGTCGCAGAGGGGGAGTAAAGCAAAACGTGCACTATAGACACCTGTCTAATTTGTGTTTTGTATACGAGAAAGTACGCCGATAAGTGTTTGTTGTGTTTGACCCGAGTTGAAAACTACGTTCATTCGAGTGTTTCGTAATCGTAATCATGTTTCGTGAAAATGATTGTCAAGCTATGAAAACTCTAATAGAAGAAGACAGAGAAAATATATTAAACGCTTTGGGATTATTCGACAAAAAAAAGGTGAGTACAAATAGGTATTTAGATCATTAAAAGCATTGCGTACATGCACAATACTCAATTCGTGCTTCGATGCTTATATACACAGAACGTATTACTCGAAGTTCAACCATAATGTAAGTATCGTTGCGTTACTGATAAGTGTAATTTCGTGTATCCTCGCCTCCTCGGCGCCTACTCCTGAAATATTAATAAGGTGTGCTGTAATCGCGGATAATACACATTTGGGTGTAATTATTGAACTGCTTTCGCATCGAATAATGTTATAATTCGTAATTTGATGCACTCTGGGCAGTGAAGTTTCTGTCCACGAAACATTTTCAGCCGGCTGTTACAAAGTCGAATAACCAAACTACCTAACGTTGTTTTGTCATGGCCTTATCAATCACTTGCTGATAAAATTTTATCCAAGTAACTGTAGGCGATAGGTTTTCAAGCATATTGAATAACGTTGCATTATACACGTATAATTTTATAGAAAAAATGTACAATTCTTATCTAATATCTGTTCTGTTTAAAACGATATTTGATAGTTTGATTACTCACGTGTATACTATGGAATTGATTGTTACCCCAAGTACCTATGTATCAGTCGTATCACTCGAAACAGCAAGTTTTGTAATTTTATGTTTCTTTCTCGATGCTACGTAGCCTATGTAGTATTAATTTATTTTAAATACCGGCTATACGCGTCACGCTGCAGTAAATATGTACTTACCTCTACCTTCACAATGTGCGTACTTTCGTTTCTGCTCGAATGAATGCTTTTTGCTAGCGAGTACATACATTACATTGGTGACCTAAGTGGAAATTTCTGTGTTCTTAGACGATGTTTTGCTAGAGTATTTCTTAGCATAGATTTCTAGAATACCTAAGGAAAGATTCATGTTGATTTAAATATATTGTACGTTTACAAAATGCCTGAAATTGAATAATTTGGAAAATTGTCATACCTATAGGTACGGTTGGTGCAAACATTTTTGCTTAAATAAATTTTTTAATGAACCTTATTTCCTAGGTTTTGGTTTTTATATTTTATGCCTACCTTAGCTAAGTGTCGGTAATTTTTTTTTTCAATTAGGCCTAAATAAAAATTCTCAGAAATGGTTCTTATCCCATCAGTCTTTACCAAATACCTGAAACTGAAATACATTTTGATTTGAACAACAAAAAATAAAAAATATTAAAAAAAAAGTTAACCTATGATGGCGTAGTTTCGATAATACGTAATAACAGAAGTAATTTCGCTAGTGTCAGTTCAGCTGCTCTAGGTTCCAATCCAAAAAAAGTAAGCCAAGTCATGAAAATAATGATTTTAGCGCGTTTTTTTTCTCATTTCCGCTTTGCTTGAGTACGAGATTTATATTTCAGTGATTTCGGTTTTACCTAATGTTTTAATTTTTTTCGCAATTTACAAACCTACCGATTTATTATTTTTTAGCTAATTCATGTGCAACAGAAATTATCCGCCGAACCGAAAAAGATAGTCGTACCGCAGAAACGAAGATCACAATTGCTTGGAATACCAATATCGGTGTCTAAATTCAAAGCATCAGACAGCAGAAGATCCCGACGCAATCACACAAAGGTACGATGATTCAATTTGTATAATTTTCATTTTGCTTTCCAAGTACGTGTACACCTATTAATTAACCTGGTATTTTTTTTTTTTTTTTGCAAATTTAGGCATTTGATGAATTTGATGATGATGCATCCTACAAATGTTCAAAGACTGTACGTTCCTTTCATTCGGCTACCAGAATTCCAAAAGTTCGTACTAGGAAAAAATCAGTGATAAATAACTACGGTAGTGTAAAAGGTAAAATTTTAATTTCATTGTTGAACTTGACTGGTGAAGTACGAATGACGTACCTATACGTATACCTATGAATTTTCAACTAATGTAAAAATACGAACAGGTGTTTCAGTAGGCGATAGGTGGGATACGAGAGTAGAATGCTCGTATGCTGGCGTACATAAACCGACAGTAGCTGGTATTCATGCTGGTAAAGAAGGCGCTTATAGTGTAGCTATTTCTGGTAATTACGAGGATGATCAAGACAACGGATATTGCTTCACGTATACTGGTATGCTTTTACAAATTTTAGTATTTATTCTGTAAATATATCGCGTAGTAATCGCTAACGTCTCTTTTTAGGATCAGGAGGACGTGATTTAAGCGGTACTAAAGATAATAAGAAAAATTTACGAACAGCTCCTCAATCCAGAGACCAAACCCCCGAAGGTGCTAATGCCTCTTTGATTAGAAGTATCGAAACGAGAAACCCTATCAGAGTGATCAGAGGTTTTAAATTAGATAGTCCTTTCGCTCCAGAATCTGGCTACAGATACGACGGTAACTCTAGGCTTTACGTATAATTCGCTCATATTTTTCTAGAATATCGCCAACTAATCACGTTTACCATTCCTAGGTCTTTATACGGTAGAGAAATATTGGACATGCGTCGGCAAATCAGGATTCCAGGTGTATAAGTTTTTGATGAAACGTTGCCGAAACCAAGAACCAGCACCGTGGCACAAGACAGAACCAATTAAAATCGTTAAAATACGCAAAAGGAGGCAAGAGAGTAAAAATACCGTGTTGAATTTATCCGGTAAGCTGACGATGAACGAAGAAAACGGTGATAAAATTACTACTTGCGAAGTATCGCAAATGCAGTTGCAACTGAATACGGATGTAATGAGTGATTCCGTAACCATAGACTCCTCGGCTGTGTTTTTAAATGGAGACTGTGAAGTACCGCTCGATGTGAGTGAAACTCTATCCTATCAGAAACCGAACGTTTCCGAAGACGAAACTGGTGAGAGATCCTTAACCGATGATAGCAATAAGGAGAATAGCAATAAAGTGATTATTAAGACGAGATGGCGAAGATCTCGACTAAGTTTACCAAATTTAAGAAGCGACTCATCGTCACCGCAGTCGTCTAGCGAAGTTGATTCCAGAGTTCGTCAATGCAGGAAACGAGCATCTTGTACGGATAGACGCAACGTAAAGAAAATACAAACTACTCGAGGTGAGAAGAAAAGCCCTCCAAAGATTGCTTATTTTAATATACCTAACGATCCGTCTTTCAAATGGTCTTTATTCGCTAGCCAAGAGGAAATAAAAATATTTAGAAAGTATTTCCGCAAAAATGCCAACTTTAATCACGCTGCTGATTTCGAAGGCGAATTCAAAGGATTCGAATGTCAAGATTCCTTGAATAAAGTTATGATTTTAGGATTCATTATCAACGACATAGAAACGAAACAGCGTATGCGAGACGTAGATTGAGAAAAATTCACGAGTAATGCATTATTATTCGTATTGAATTCAAAAAAAAAATGACAACTTAATACGCTTATAGTGATTGGTAAATTTATAACGCTTATTTATCGTGACTAAATATGAACATTTATTTAGATTGAAAATGTTTTTTAATCACCTGTTTTGTACACTTGTATTCATTTAATATTTTGTGTTAAGTTGTTAATTTTTTCTCCCATTTTTTGCAATCGTGTTAAGTTTTTATTATTCACATTCCTGTTTTGTTTCTTTTACAATTTTTTTATCCAATAAATCAACATTGATTGCGTAGGTACGGTTTATATTTATATATTGTACTAGTGGGCATTCTGCTCAGCGTGTTTTCTTTCAAAATTTCTCGAAGTTCATTTTGTAATGATGTAGATAGATACATTCCAAATTACGGCTTACGTATTACGTACGTAGATTTTACAGTTTCAAAGGCAAATCCACTAGCTGATTACACCTGTACTCCATTTTATTATTCGGTCTATCTCTTGTATTAAATTATTATTATTATTATTTTTTTAATTTGTAGAAATTGTTTGTATAAAGTTTATTAAGTTCCTATTTTTTTATTTTTTTTTATCACTACTTTCTGATGACTTTGCAATATATAAACCCCTGTGAAAACGTTCTCATATTGTTTAATTTTAATGAAAGTGTTGTTTCATTCACACTAGTGGCTTCCTTTACCATGATTGTTCTTGGTTTTGTTTTATTATGTGAATATTTTTAATAAAATTTTGTATCAAAATGTTGATGATTTTTCTTCTGTGTTATTAACAGGTTGCTGAAAGATATTAGAATCGGTGTATTCCTTTTTTTGGTAGTTTAATCCAAGTTTACCTCGAATTTTGTAGTAGGTATTCAGAGAAAATATTGCAATTTTATTCAGTTACTCAAGTCGTTAGCGTTCTTCATGACTTCAAACCGCAGCGTCGCATCGAGTAAGTTCTTTATTTACGGTCTTAATTATCTATTCGTAAAATGAGCAAAAAAAATTCTCATAAAAAATGAATAATTTTATCAGATGTAAATATAGCATTCGATAATATAAACAGGTGAAAAAATGTACGTAGGTAATACATACGTACCTAGTTGGCTCTAGATCTTCAATCATGAATTATTCAACATGAAAAATTATAAATAATAATACAAATTGCATTGACGTGATGAACATCGTCTTCGGCTCTACGTACTTTGAAAGAGCGAAGAATAATTATGTTAATAGTAATTCTACAAAATAAACTTCACGTTCGTAGTAGATCAGACGATCAGAGTAACATTCAAGACAATCTACGTATCAGAATAGCAGTCTTGAACTTGGGTGAAGTAGTCGAACAAAAAAGCTTAGTCCAGGTCTAAAGCTCAGTAGGTAGATACTATGTATTTCAAAAGTCGAAGTCGATACACATCCGGCTAATTCGACCCACCGACACCGGTGACCGGAGAGGTTAACATTTACTCGATTCGAAAAAATTGTCGAATCGATTTTACCCCGCGGAATGAAGCATATCGGCTTCGGCAGCGGCAGCGTAAAAATGTGAACACTATAAAATATTGCGGCGAATTTTTGTTTTAAAACACGCCGTTACACGGCGACCGACACTGGTACCGGTATTATTCTCGTGCTTTCGCCGTTCGTCGTTCGTTTTTGCCCTTCGACAATAATAGTACACACAACTTCAGCTATTGAAACTTTCCGGCAGGGGAATAAACTGCGTCTAGATTACAGTGGTGGGGACGAGCTGAATGTTTTGATTCGTTTCAACCAATCAGCTCGTTCGTGTGACGTCATTCATAAAGAAACGAATCACCAATACAGACACGTCTCAAAACCTAAACAGAACGGAAACAGTGTAATGTTTTGACTACGGATTTTTATCACAACTAGTACAACGGTAGCGTCGGGTTGTAGCGTTGTTTTGCTTGTTAATTTTCTATTGTTTTTGTTTATTATTAATTATTGTTCTGTTTTATATAATGTATTAATGGTGTTGTATTTTTTATTCGTTTGAAAAAGTATCGTGTAACGAAAGTAATAATTCGCGTACGTACGTTCAATTATGGATTCTTTACGAGAACAAGTAATGATAAATCAGTTCGTTTCTGCCGCTGGTTGTGCCCGAGATCAAGCGAAACAATTGCTGCAGTCTGCGCATTGGCAGTTCGAGGTAAACCTAAGCTTTTATTTGTAAACAAACATAACACTGACCGGTAACCTAACAAAATGTCCGGATGTAAACACTACGTATCGATTGCATTTTATTAATATTTATTCTCGGGTATTATGATCGCCGTTATAAAATT
The DNA here is from genome assembly GCA_900065295.1 of Paracoccus marginatus. Lineage (NCBI taxonomy): Eukaryota > Metazoa > Arthropoda > Insecta > Hemiptera > Pseudococcidae > Paracoccus > Paracoccus marginatus. The sequence continues at coordinate 10,274 of FIZT01050958.1, forward strand.
TCTACGTACGTATGCTGCGTCAAGAATCAAGATGCATCTATCACGTCGAAGTCTTTAATGTGTTTTGTGCTTATTAAGTTACAAATATTGAACCTTGCTTGTATAGTTGACTTTTGCCTGCGAATAGGGTGTCGGGGGGTGTTGAAGTATCCTTGATTCTCGAATATTGATAAAAAAAATTTTAATGTGGTGTCAAGAATACAAAGAAAATTATTATACAACTCGTACAAATTTTTATCTACCTTTCAACTTGAACTTAAACTCATTATCTTATGACGGAACGTGCGATAAATATGAGTGTTGATTATATAGTTTTTGAAACATCGGTAGTACCTACCTAAGTACTTTTGCGCATATTGTTTCCCTGCAAGTTAAACAATATGTGAAATATTCGATAAGTTGAAATTTACTTTGATTTAATCTAAAGTAGAATCGAGTGTTTGAAAACACGTTGTGTGACGAGTACTGGCCCTATCACATTCGTTTCAGGTGTACCTGCTTGTGATTTGTTACGATTTTATTTGAAAACCTATCGATGAACGTAGAAAAAAGTAGACTTGTCGAAGTTACCGTACACTTGCCAATTTTACCATAAAAAAAATTAACCAGCAGGGAACCTGAAGCGATATATTTATGAATAGAACATTGCATCAGTTTCTAAATACCTACCTATGTTTGATGGTATTCATTAATGCTCTGGCTTCGTATCGCATTCTTTATTCATTAAGTCTTGATTATGTCCTTATTAGATTATGTAATAGTTTAATCGTTTCTTTACATACTGAGCGTATTTTTAGTTTGAATTTATCGAAGTTTACTGACTGGTGTTTGATCTTGAGCTTGGAAAATTTTTCAGTGCAGGTTCGAGTTTTTTCATGGAGAGATGTTGGTCACTGCAGTGACGGCGAGAGGGGGGTGCAATCGGTGCATCTGCACCGAGCCCGTGTTCTTTCTAAAGGCCCGTAAAATTCGGCCAGAGTCAAATATTTTTATCATTATTAGGTATTTTCTGAAGTGATTGAAAAAAAAGAACAAAAATACGTTTTTTAGAGTCAAAATTTCAGTTTTATTCAAGATTTTGCCTGAAATTTTCGCCCTCGCTTCGCTCGGGCCATAGTTGATGGTGTGTTTCCTGTTTTTCGG
>FIZT01050965.1:0-12564 GCA_900065295.1 Paracoccus marginatus
TAAAATGATGAAGTACGCTAAGATTTATGCATGAACATGATTCTCTTCAAGATTTTCCGACAAATCGAACTCGTCAAATTTACGTGGAAAGTATGGACGACGAGTGATTGCTAAAAAGTGGGTAGCTCCCTAACTATGGAGCCGAGCTGTTTCTATTTTCAATTTCGTTCTCTTTTGAATCATGTGAGCGATTCGTGTTTTATTTTATATTTTTTTCTTATCACCGGAATAATTGAAATTTTTCAAGAATTTTCTCAGATTTTTCTATGCTCACTTCGTTCTACATAGTTTTCCGGTTCTTTTTTCAAACTTTTGAACATGACTTCTGATTGTGAGAAATCCTCTCATCTGCTCAAAGAACTATTACTATCGAATCACAAGTTTACCCGCGATATTTACAATGTAAGTAATTAATACCTATTCAACTTGCGAAAATATGAGTATACGTACCGTAATTTGCTAACAGGGTTTGCTTGCTATGTATTTTCATTCAGATTTTAGCGGAAGAGAACAAAGATGTCATATTTTCTCCCATAAGTTTGCAAATGGCTTTGCTATTGACACTCAGTGGAGCTCATGGTACAACCGCTGAAGAAATGAAGAATAGTTTGGGCTTGAGTAAAGAAAAAGAGGAAATTTTGCGTGGTGCTCACCTCTTACTGGAGAACCTAAAAGTGAATTTACAATTCCAATTACAAGTATTCTCTGGCGTATAAATTTTCAAAAAATTAATACTAGTTTTATGCTACTATAATTTAGAATCCGAATTTGAAAATAGCTTCTCAAATATTCATTGAACAACAATATAAAATCAAAAGTACTTATGAAAACTTGGTGAAGCAGTATTTAAAATCATCCTTTGAAACTGTCGATTTCAAGCAATCAGCCGCCCAAGCTACTGAAACTATTAATTCGTGGGTATCTGAGAAAACGGAAAAGAAAATAACAAATTTGATTCCAGCCGGTATAGATAATTTTCTTGCTTTACGCTTGTGAAAAGTTTCGAAATTAGCTTGTATTCTTTTTGTATAGGTTTGTTGGATGAATTTACTCGTTTAGTTTTGGTAAATGCTGTTCACTTCAAAGATGATTGGCGAAATAAATTTTCTGAAGATGGAACATACGACGAACCATTTTATACAACCAAAAGTAATCATGCCGACGTACCGATGATGCATATGAGTAGAAAGTTCAGTTACTTGGAGGAAGAGTTGTACCAAGTTCTTGAGATTCCGTATAAAGTATGGGCTGATTTCTTAACAATTTTGTTTCTATATTTTTAAAAATTGGATGGTAACTCCGTGACTTACATTTTTTCACAGAATGAGGATTTCCGTTTATTAATACTTCTACCGAAACAAATCGAAGGCTTGCGTCAGTTAGAAGAAAAGTTGTTGGAAACCAAATTTTGCGAAATATTCTATAATTTGGAACCCCGAAAAGTTAATTTAACGTTACCAAAATTCAAAATGGAACAATTCACTGATATGAAAGCTGTTTTAAAAAATGTTTGCATTTATTAATTTAACCTGAAGATTTTGAACACTCAAACATTTTAAATCTGTTTTTAATATCGAGTATAAATTTGTTCAGCTTGGTATGGAAACTATGTTTGGAGATAAAGCAGATTTTTCTGAAATGTTCGCTAGTGAAGAAGAACCACTTAGTGTCAGTGATGTTTTGCACAAAGCAGTATTAGAACTCAATGAGGAAGGAAGCGAGGCAGCTGCCGCAACTGGTACGTTTTTCGCAAAATGAAAAATCAATTCTTACTGTTTGGGTTGTAATGAAACTTCTGTTTTAGCTGTGATGATGATGGTACGAATGTGCGCTCCGATGGTCGACGAAGACGACCCGGTTGATTTCAAAGTTGACCATCCGTTTATTTTCTTGATTCTTCATCGAGACGTTATATTATTTATGGGTAAAAAAAGCGTCATCGTCTAACATTTGCCGCTTTATTTCTTCATTTTATTAACCAGGGATCGTATTCAATGAGCTTCTTGTCAAGTGCATTTATAAACCCTTCTGTATTATCGTTAATGTTCTGCGGATACGAAGTACCTACATTTTAATCGTAATATTTCTACTTATGTTATCCATGATAGGCTGTGTAGGTGAAGCATTTCTTGCGTTTTACCTCAGTTTTCCATTGCTTCGATGGTGTTATAATTTTTAACTACTCCCTCAAGTTTTTGTAGTGTTGGTTCGCTTATTTTACCCATTAAGTACATACATACTTAGTAAAATATCTACAAATTTTGTTTTTATTATATTTTTGCTTGCTTATTGTGATTATAATGTATTTTCATTTACCAATATTGTATTTCATACCATTGGTTTCACCTCAGATAAAGTATTATTTATTTACACCATATATTTTAATAATCAAAATTATGATATTCCAAGAATTAAAAATAATTACGTACGGTACTTTATTGGTGTTTGAAATTTCTTTGAATATTTTTTGAAACATACGATCATATGTTTTATGAATCACCGAATCAGAAGTTGCGACGAAGGTCAAGGTCATGGTCGAGTTTTATTATCAATGATTCAATTCGGTTTTATTTTTTCGTGTTCGTGAGTTTCGTCGTTTTGTTAGGTTTGTCTTTTATATCTTGAATTGAAGTGTTGTTCTCCTAATTTCATACACTTAATTCAAATTGGAGAACCTTCTCACCTTAAAATAATTGAAGAATGGCATCTGACGGTGAGAATTCTGCTCGACTTTTGAAGGATTTGCTACAATCAAATCACAAATTTGCTAATGATACTTACAAGGTAAGCAAATCAGTAATTCTCATTATAATTCATTGTAAATTGGTACTTTAAATAGGTACTTACTTGAAGTTGTATTGTTTCTAGATTGTAGCCGGCGAAGACGGTGATGTAATTTTTTCGCCTATAAGTGTACAAATCGCCTTACTATTGACGTACAGCGGTGCATCTGGGAAAACCGCCGAAGAAATGAAAAACGGTTTAAGGTTGAGCAAAGAAAAAGAAGAAGTTTTACAAGGAAGTCAGATATTACTAGAGCAGCTTAAAGTGAGCTTTCATTTAATTTTTTTGAAAGTATCAAAATGCTAATGACTGCTTTTTTCACTATCTAGAATCCTAATTTGAAAATAGCTTCGCAAATATTCATCGAACAACAGTACTCTGTTAAAAGTACCTTTAAAGAACTCGTCACAAAGTATTTAGAGTCATCTTTTGAAGCTGTTGATTTCAAGAAATCTGCCGATAAAGTAGTAGATGTGATAAATTCGTGGATATCTGAAAAAACCGAGCAGAAAATTTTGAACATGATTTCGCCAGGTAAATATCCTTATAAGGTTTACCTTAGTTTATCCAAACACAAATTAACGGTGAATTTTTGATGATTATAGGCACCTTCAATGAATATACGCGTTTAGTGTTGGTAAATGCTGTCCACTTCAAAGATAATTGGCTCCATAAGTTTTCCGAACATGGAACTTTTAACGAACCTTTCTATTTGACTAAAGATGCTCATGTCGATGTTCCTATGATGCACATAAGTAAAAAATTTCGTTACTTCGAGGAAGAGTCGTTCCACACTCTGGAAATTCCGTACCAGGTACTTTTAAAAACGCCCAACTAGACAAATTATTTAATAGTAGTGGTTTTGATACATATTTATTTACTTATGATTACAGAATGAAGATTTTCGGTTTTTAGTCCTTCTGCCAAAAGAAATTGATGGTCTTCGTAAGTTGGAAGAAAAATTATTGGAGATTGAATTCTGTAAAGTATTCCACAGTTTGCAAAAGCGTAAAGTAAATTTGACTCTACCCAAAATGAGGTTGGAAAAATTTATTGACATGAAAGCTGTTTTGAAGAAGGTTAATTTTATATTACCTAATATTTTAAAATTACTTTATTTTCAACTAGAAATGGTGTTCAAGTTTTTTAACGCTATATATGTGTACTACTTATGCAATATAGCTTGGAATGCAGACGATGTTTGACGAAAAAACTGCAGATTTCTCTGAAATGTCTTCTCTTGGTGAAGATCCTCTCCGTGTGAGCGATGTTTTGCACAAAGCAATTCTGGAAGTAAATGAGGAAGGAAGTGAAGCTGCTGCAACAACTGGTGAGTAAAATCAGAAATGAAACATTTTCGCATTGTGTGTTTCATTCTCGTTTTCGTTAGTGAATTCAGTTTTTCAATTGTTTTTAAACTAATTATTCACTATGAGAAACTAAAAATTCTGATGACGATGTTGCAGTGGTAAAAATGGTGATGAAGAGAAGCCTAATTATTGATGACGAAGAACCAGTTGAGTTCAAAGTTGACCACCCATTCATTTTTTTAATTCTTCATCGAGATGTTATACTGTTCATTGGCAGAAAAACTACGGGCTTGTAATTCATAAACGATGAAGTTTCTTCCATTATCGCCCGATACAATGCGCTTCGATGTATTTTTGCATTTTAATATTCAAGTTACAAGTATTATTCCCAAAATTGAATTTTGGCTGTGTGTTTTTTTTCTGTTATGCACCTCAACTTTATTATTTTCTTTCACGTTAAAACTTTTTCTATGTTGTTATTAATTTTTTCCCCATTTCATAATCTCTTTTCGTCTGTTTATTTTATCAATTGACCATTTTTTTTGCGATGCTTTTTTATTCAAATACTACCTTACTTAGTTTTCAATTTTTTTATTCTCCCTAATATTTTCATGAATAGTTTGTATTATATGAAATATAATAAAACGCATTCCTAAAATATTATTTTGTTTTATTTTTCGACATTAATACGTCAAGTTAAAGTGAAAATAATTCTCTGCGTTAAAATAAAAAAACAAAATTGCGAATTTGAAGACTTGAAGTCTTGAAGTTTGTTCGTTTCGTTTGTTCGTTTTTTTTTTTTTAAATCAAAAAAGAGTCAAAATTTCCTTCATTCTGCTTGAAAGTTGAACTTGAAGCCCAAAAAACTTTTGCAAGCAAAAATACCGGTTTTTTTGAAACTTGAAAAGTCTTTATTTTTCAATTTTTTTATTTCACTTCTAAACTTGAACTTTCTTAATGTTGAAGTTGTAATATGATCATGATATTATTTTGATTTGAACCTTGAATAGTGGATGAAACTGAAAGAAATCAAACATTCATTCATCCGTCGTGCACCGTACCCGTCCTGTTGCCTTGTTGCCCGTAAGTTCGTAGATTTTGGTTTTTGTAGTTTTAGTCGCTTAATATAGCGCACTTCGTCATGGAATTTGTCGACGAGAATAGATATCATTCTCGAAGTATTATTAATCTAAAAAGTAAGCCTTTGTTTTTCAAGTTGAATTATTCGCGCGTAGAAATGATTATCACTATGCTTTCATAATTCCCGTTACTTTTAGATAAATCGCCATTTGATGCTTCGAAGACACACAACAAGAAGGCTCTTTCTGACGTTGGTAACGTGATCCACGCCAAAGGTAGTCAATCGATCAATCTCAAACCAACTCATTCAAAAATCGGTTATTCATTCGATCAACAAATCAAGTCACCGAAACCGCAAAGCATTACCCAAAAATCAAAAAAACTCTCTGTACTGGAAAACATGAACGAAGAATTCTTTACTTGTGCTTGCTTGACTCATGAACATGGTGAGTGATAAATAAAAATACCAAATATTATATGCGAGGGATAACTACACTTTCTAACGAATACGAATTGTTCTTACGTTGAATTTTTATTCGTTCTTGAATTACCTAGATGATTTCTTGTATGAGCTACCCGATTGTATGCAGTTGTCCAAAAAGGAAATAGATATTTTTGCTACACGATGGAGTAATCCTGCACCAAGGAATGGATTTGATGATTTGGATGTTCCGTTGGAAATTGTACCAGGTATCGTACTCCCATTTGTTTCCAAATAAATGATTTACATATTATGTTTTTACACGGTTTATATTATATTAATTCATCTCGTGTTTCTGGTATTTAGTTTCGGATGATTTTCTCGTGTATGGTGATGATGCGATCGATCTATCATTCATGGATGTGTTGAATGAAAGTTTAATTTATGTTCCTGAAATTACTGTGCCGGACGTTGAATGAAGAATAATTTTACAGATACGATTTTTAAAATAGCTACGCCATTGACGATATTCTAAATAATTGTGTTCAAATTTTTCTATTAAGCTTGTGTTTTTGTATTACTAATTAGGTATTCTAATCCGTTTCACGAATAATTGTTTATTTTTAGTATGTCAAGTGAAATTTTGTAGTACTTATTGTTTTGTTTTTTTTTTGGAATTAATTAATTAATTATTTTTAATGGTATTTCTGCTCGAGTGTTGTATTTACATATGTACGTTTTCACTATCAAAATAGATTTTAGTTGATGTAAATGCATCAGAAAATTTTTTTTCGTGCGGTTAAAGCGAAGTTGAATTCGATTTTTATCAATATTTTGATATTGTTTTCACGTGTTTTTTTTTCGTAAGAAGCATAAAGATGGATAATATCATCACGTCCGTCGTCCTGCATAATCATGACATTTTTATTTTTATTGGTATGAAATTATCGATAAGTGAAATTTCAGAATAACAGCAGCAGCATAAATAATGTACGTACGTTAAATTTGCAAGTCGAATACAATGTTGGGTCACGACAAAGCATTGTTTAAAATTAAAAATATTGTATGCTCGAGTTTTTTGCACCTTTGCTTTGACTGTGCGCGAAAAAAATTTGCAGGGAAGTAGAACTAGAAACTTGTTCGTAGTTGCAAGTGGTTCGTAAACGTTGGAGCTAGGCTGAGGGAATTACAATAGGGTGGTAAGTTATAACGTTAGGGCGCATGCGCATTCAGTTGTACAACATTTTGTTAACCCCAACCACATTCCAATTACATGACAAAATTTACAACAATTTTTGGTTTTAATTTTAATAACTCGACGTTCGTGAGAATTTTAAAGTGCTTTTCGTCGCGACTTTTATTAATTCGAATTAAATAATCTTCGTTCGTTTCGGTATCGGTTTAGTGTACGATTTCTCGTTTATGACAATTCGATGATCGTGAACATTCAACGTACTCAGCACCTTTATTTAAAGTATTCCGCGATATTTTGGTCTGTTGGCATCTAATATGGCATGAAAGATGGAACATGGTGAGTTCTAATCAGTTCTAAATGTTCAATAATTTGAAGTTCATGCGTTTTCTTGACTGACAAAAAAGTTATTAGGTTTCTCTTTTCAATCAGTAAAACATGAAATCTTATGTGATCATCGTAATCGTACATATCATTACATTCTGTATATGAACCTAAATTAATAGATTTTAGTGAAAGCTCAACTTTTATCATAAATCAGATATCTACTGTTGAAAATTTTCATTGGTGTCTCCATCGCGGTTAATTCTTCTAAGTATGTTTTTTTATTTGATCGTAAGTATACTATCTAACTAACTAGTTAACATTTAAATTTGTGTAATTTGAAAGCATGGTTAACGAAAATACGCTGTACTGTAAGCATAATAATATCGCTAACAAAGCGCGAGAATTGAAAGCGCTTGCGTTTAAACAGCGAATTCGCATTGCCGTCGTACAATTTTCTCTGTAGTTCTAATCAGTGGTGGAATACCGTTACCAATTCGCGGTACCCTTTTACTGTGCGCCACAATTTGGCTTAGAAAATACGTAGTTTTGATCGAAAATTTAATTTACGAGTGTTGGTGTTTCTCCCGAACCAAGTTCAATAATTCTTGAAATAATTATGAGACTAACTGGTAAGCCTAACGAACATCTGAATGGAAATTGGAAGCTTCAACTTCAACACCGATAAGGTATTAACTGCTCTCTCGAGGTTGAGAATTTTTTCTGTTCAAAGATGAATTTTCTAGCAAAATGACCGTGAAACTCGAAACTACACGGGTGTAAAAAAATAGTATTTTTAGAAACTTAAATAGACCGAGTGTTGGGTGAATAGGCCTTATTTAATTACAAATACTTATATGTATGTTCGCGAAACACTTCGCTTTGAAAAAATCTATCTTCTTTACAACATTTTTAATGTCCAGAGAAGTGTGACTAGGGGTTTTACGACTAGAGAAAGAAGTTATTAGCGAATTTTAGTACCTTGCTGTCTAATTAAGCGTTGATTTATGTAAAAATAAAAAGGAAATAAAAATGGAATGAGTGGAAAAGTATCAAAGTTGGATATCGACGACTGTCGAACTTGGTGAGGAATAAAATCCTCAAAAAAGTAATAATCCCTTCAAAATTGTATTTTACTTCCTATTCGTCAAATATTTTCGTTTTCGTCTTTGAGGAAAGCTTACCTAATCGATATTTTTCGTATTATGTTACTGCGAATATTCTCGTTCTGGTTTAGGTAGTTAAGGTTTTTGTAGTTGTATAAGTATACGTGTAATTCGATAAGAAAAAGGTACGATTCAGCATATTATTGTTGTGTGTGGTACTGTTCGGTGGTGATAGTACGATTTGGCTAGGTTTTGAGATCATTCACCATCACCACTTCACCTGATTTCACTTTGTAGGCCGTAATTCTTCATGATCGTTATCAGTACCTGGAAGTACCGTAATTTTCATTTTTCAATACTTCCATTATCGATGATTGTATAATCGAAATACGTATTTTTCGTTTGTTTGTTTCTAGACCATCGATCGTAGTTGAACGATGCTGATTTTCAAATCCGATTGCCTGGTCATGACTCGAGTGAAATTCAAAATCTCCAATTGTACGGTGACGAGCTACGATGGAAGCGACCCGAGGCGAAATTTCGATCAAAGACGACGCGGCGTACGGCGGCAAACATGAACGTGGACGCGATTCTGGATCACTACGCGTACAATGTGAGCAGCATTGTGAACGCGACGAGCGGCGACGGAGTGGCCGAAGACGACGACGTTTACAGCCTGACGGTGCGGAAAATTTCCAACCTGTCGCGAAATCGTATCGCCCTAGGCGTTCTGCTGCTTCTCTTCTCGGTGGTGACCGTTCTCGGTAATTTGCTGGTGATCGTGGCGGTAATCCGGGAACGGTACCTGCACAGCTCGACGAATTACTTCGTCATGTCTTTGGCGTCGGCCGACGGTCTGGTCGGCCTGGTGGTGATGCCGCTGAGCACCCTGTACGAGATAACCGACCACCACTGGATATTCGGTATTAATTGGTGCGACGCTTGGCGATCGCTAGACGTGCTCTTCAGCACCGCTAGCATACTGAATTTGTGCGTAATATCGTTGGATCGGTACTGGGCCATTACCGATCCGTTCACTTATCCGACCAAAATGAGCCGACGTAAAGCGTACGTGTTGATATGCGTCGTATGGGTATGCTCGAGCGTTATATCCTTTCCGGCCATAATATGGTGGCGCGCGGTCCGCGACGATGTGCCCAACTACCAGTGCCCGTTCACCGATAATCTAGGATATTTGTTATTCTCGTCGTTCATCTCGTTCTACCTGCCGCTCTTCGTAATGGTGTTCACGTATTTTAGAATTTATCGCGCGGCCGTGTTCCAAACGCGATCGCTCAAGTCCGGCAGCAAGCAGGTGTCGTCGACCGGCGAGACCGGACTTACATTACGAATACATCGCGGCGGTACCGAAAGACATACAGCCTGCACGTCCACCCTACAGCTGAACAATTCGTTCACCTCGGTCAACGGCGGACTCTCGAGGCAGCCTTCGGCCACATCCACCAATCGCATCATGCAGAGCAAGTCGCTCCACAAGAATTTCTCGCTCAGTAGAAAACTGTCCAAGTTCGCCAAAGAGAAAAAAGCCGCCAAAACGTTGGGTATAGTGATGGGAGTGTTCATCATTTGCTGGCTGCCCTTCTTCGTGCTCAATTTGGCGTCCGGATTTTGTGATAAGAAATGCATCTGGAATGAAGATTTAACCACCTCGATCGCCACGTGGCTCGGATGGATGAATTCCGGAATGAATCCGTTTATATACGCGTGCTGGAGCAAGGATTTTCGAAGGTAGGTCCCCTGGTTGGGTTTTGTTTTCCAAATTAATCGCGTTGGTTGATCATTTCGGCTGTGTAAAAATTTGAGAAAAATAAGGAGCTCGTAGATTTTCGAATAACGAATACTCGTGCGAAATTCGTCGCACTCGATGTCCCTTTCAAGTATTACGCTGTGAATTGACTCGCTTCTATGTTGTGTGGGTTGCGGCGTGGCGGTTGGTAGGAGGGAATGAATGGTTCGTTGTGTCGTACATACATATCTATAGGTAGTGCTGTTTGTGAATTAAAACTGCGTTTGTTTCGAATGAGGATTTTTCGAGTACTTACGTTAAGAATGAATGAAAAATACCTACCTATAGGTTTTGGCAGTCGAAAGAGATTTCAATGAACTTCTAACTTGAAAAAGTCAACTATGATGGGAAATTTTTTTCGCCATATTCTCAGTTCACCAGCTAGTATCTACACACTCACTGTAGATTGAGTGAAATCGAAGCAACTTTTTTTCGTCTTTTTTGCAAGAAAACAAAGGCTCGTGAACGTCGTATTTGCCCACGAGAGCGCCGTGGAAAATGTGACGAGTTTGCGTGAACTCGAGGAAACGTGAAGAGGATGTTCTATGTTTTTATTTTTTCTGATTTCGTCGCAAGAGACTTCAACTGTTTGAAATTTTGAATGGTGTAATTTAGAGTAAATTTCCAATGTTTTTTCTTTGTAAAAAAAAAAAAAAAAAAATGGCGACTGTATTCCTGATAGTCTTGATGGTATTTTTCCACAAAATAGCCGCTCAAAGTTCTCAATGCATCATAATTCAGCGAAAACTTGTCCAAAAAAGTCTGACATCGCGAATTTCTTTTTGAAATTTTCACCTACAGAAAAAATTGAGAAAAAAACAAATTTTAGTCTCTCATCGAAAATACGAGTAATTGCGCTAGGGGATCACAATTTTGCCAACGTTTTTTCTCATTATGTTTGATCTTTTGGGTCATGTTTCATCGAAATTCCTTTCGCGGGAGCAAAGTACCATTTTCATCTTGCTATACCTAAATTTTTAAAATTTTTTCATAATTTCACGATTTTTCATATTTTTTATTTTTTGGGTGTCCTTATAATGTTGTTTGGATTTGATAAAATACGAGTATGAATTCTTTTTCGATCGAGTGATTTTTTGTTTCATTTTACAAGTTTCGTAGTTTTTCAAATTCCTCGGTTTCGTTAATCTTTTTTACTATTTCACTTTTCTGAGTCGATGTTTTTTTGGGTGGGGGGGGGGGGGCGAATTCTATCCGCTTTGCTATTCCAAAAACTTTTTTAATTCTTGTAATTTTTTTTTTTTTTTTTTTTTTTTTCTTTTTTGGGGTGTTTTTTTTTGGGGGGGGGGGGGGGGGGGTCGAATTCTATCCGCTTTGCTATTCCAAACACTTTTCTAATTCTTGTAAATTTTTCCTAGTTCGTGGTTATTTCGCGTGTTTTTCGCCAATTTCTTATGTACGAGTAACTTTTCTCAGTCGACCAATGCTTCAACCGAAAAGCTTCTCTCTTGTCCTATTCTAACGCATATTTCACGCGCGTAAAAACTACGAATACTTCTGAATGCAACATTGTGACGGCGTAAAACTACGTATAGTTTTACGAGATAATGTGTAAGGTAGTAAAAACACATCGCCAACTTTTTTTACGTAGGTACTTAATCATCGCATTGTTCTAACGCGACGTTTGTTGTGTAAAAAGAACGATCCTTTGCTGAGGTTTAAGATAGGCTTCGCCATACGTTCTCGCCTGCTTAACCACGCAGCCATCAGAGTGTCGTGTACAATGAGATTTTATTCTCTTAAATATTATAATACGTATACGTATACATACGAGCATTCGAGAAATAAAACAAAAAACTCATTTATACTCGTGTACTTAGCAAGTTGATGCGGTCTCATGTACGCTACATGTCATTCGGTACACATGTGCCGGTCGGTCATATTTTTCGCATATTTTTACGCGCCGCAGACCTTGAGACCGAGATGATGGCGGCAGCGACGTCTTCGAAGCTGTAATCGACTTTTTTACGTGACCGTGTGGCATGCACGATAAGGGTTAACGTATGGCCGAAAATGTACCATTATATAGTTTTGCAAAATATCTTAAACGTTCGGAGTCGAAATTCGTCCACTCTTGGTCTACATATTGAGCTGGGTGTCGTCGTTGTTTTCTGCCTTATGTTCTGAATGAAAAACCACTTTTGGGCGTCATCGAAGAAATGCGCGTTTATTTTTTCGTTTTTGAGTCGAGTCTTGTCCATTACTTTCTGTTGGAATTTGAAAAATTGCGAAAAACGAATCAACTTTAGGGAAAACTTGACGCGTGGTGTATAAATAGGTGCGTGTTTGGTGGTATATTATGGCGAAAATTTTTTTGATCTTTAATTAAGGGTGAAAACGGGAGTTTTGGACTTTTTGAAGGTCTTCCAACTTACAAGGGAAGCACCCGAACCGGCAGATCGATTTTGAGTCGGGACCAAGGCAGATCGATAGAGCATGTAAAAGTACCCCCAGAACCAAAATTTCAAGAGCTGAAGTTTGCCCCTTAATTTTTGGTGAATTTTTGAAAATTGATTTTGGGA
>FIZT01050973.1:0-12212 GCA_900065295.1 Paracoccus marginatus
TTTTTTTTTTTTAGTCCACACTTGAAAATCGAAAGCAATACTCCATAACATGTATGGGAAGTCTTGGGTCCAAGGGGGTTAAAAAAAAAGTAATTTCAACAGGAGCCTGTCGAAAAAATTTTGAAAAATTATTGAAAAATATTCAAGTACAAAAAAAAAATTCAAAAAAATTCTTACAAAAGGTTTGAAAATTTTAATATTGTTCAAAAAAAGAATAACTTTAATAGCGAAGACTGTGAAATTTTTTTAAAAAATTTTTCGCAAAAAATTATTCTCAAAAAAATTTACAAAAGATCAAAATAAATTTTTAAATTTCATCAAAAATGTCATTTCGAAATTTTTTTAGAAAAGTTCAGAAGATTTTCGGAAAATTAATTTAAAAATCTTCTAAAAAATTGAAATTTCCTCAAAAATTTTTTTTTGACATTTCATTCGAAACTTGATTTTGGATATTTTTGAAAAAGCTTCTCTAGAAGCTTATTAAGGAATTTTTCAGAGTAATTTTTACATTTTTTTTTTTTTTTTTTTTTTGAAAAATTCAGACACTTCTTCCAAGCCCTGCGCAGGAATTGATACAGGAGTAACGTGATATGAGCAAGTACAAGAAGTTGGAATTGGAAATCAGTAAAAATCACTTTCCGATAAACAAACTATTCGAGCAACGAACCGACCTCATCAAGACCAGATCTTTCGATATCATTTTAATGACTCCAATCAAACATGCAAAATACACCCATTCCTCCCGCCTTGTCTCAACACACCCCTCGTCAAATACCAATACACGAGGGTCGAAAAGATGATAACCAAACACGAAAAGCTGGCTTCATCGTGCCAGCGAAGCAACAACATATCAAGTGCACAACGAAAATTGAATCATTACCAAAGTTAATTAAATCGTGGCTGCGTTAGCTCACAAAGGATACCGGACTGCGGGCGACCTTTTCCCACTAAAAAAGGAGTGTCGACCACCGATGAGAAAATTTCGCATTTTTTTTTTTTACTTTTTTCCATCGAAGCTCGAAGCTCTACAAAGTACTCGTACATTTGATAATCGAGTTTAACGACCACGACATAGCAGCGCAGCGTGTGGGTACATTTGAGGAAAACCAATGATGACGCTTGACGCGACACTTAGAGAGAGAAGAAGGGCGGCGCGGAGACGAGAGAAGAGAAATTGTACAGTAAACCCATAGCCAACGAGCAATATTTTTATTATGTGACGGTAATGAGTAAAAATGTAAGACAATTGATGCGATTAACGAAACGGAAACGAAATGTTATTTAAATCACATGTAATTGCAGTGAGAATATTGTAGCGTTCGTCCACGCTTTTTATTATTACACTTCCTGCATAGATAAATTACCATTATAAAAAGCGACCGCGACGCGCTTCTAGGTAAAAATACGTACGTATAACCCCATCTTTATCGTGTCCCACTATGTACCGTCCCGTCGCGTATCTCTTCTATAGGTACTTTGTTTCCAATCGAATTGATACCGCCAACGAACAACTTTTCCATCTCTTTATACTGTTACTTTACGTACTTAGTAGGTACCATTGTTTGAACTATTATACGTAGAAGCGATTTTTCTTTAATTTACCAATTACTTTGCTCGTTTTCGGTTCGCGTAATACATTGGCGAAAATTAACATTATCGATGAGAATTTGACTACGCCCCTCACCGATCCGAAGCCTGGTGATGGGTAAGGTACCTATGACCAATTCCAGTATACGTACATACATAATACACACATTGCCCTAAATACAAATACGTAGGTACGATTTATTGTTTGTATTATCATACAGCAACTCGCCAGCTCGAATACATTATATTCCTCTCTATTCATTTAGCAATCGATTCGAATCCTCGTGATTTTTATGCGATTATTATACAATAGTTATCACTTCTATACTAGTATATGTACAATTGTACATATATGTCCCTCACTCTACGTGTAACGACGTATGATTACGGACACGATTATCTTGCTTTCTTTGAACAACTGCCTCGTCAAATATCGCACGCAGTCACATTTTTCTCCAGAATAAGTCTATATTATTTTAAAATTTTTCAAAATTAAAATTTCCAATTTTTTTAAATGAAATTTTCAATTTTTCTAAAAATAAAATTTTCAATTTTTCTAAAAATAAAATTTTCAATTTTTTTAAAATAAAATTTTCAATTTTTTTAAAATAAAATTTTCAATTTTTTTAAAATAAAATTTTCAAATTTCTAAAAATAAAATTTTCAATTTTTTTAAAATAAAATTTTCAATTTTTTTAAAATAAAATTTTCAATTTTTTTAAAATAAAATTTTCAAATTTTTTTTGAATAAAATTTTCAAATTTTTTTAGAATAAAATTTTCAAATTTTTTTAGAATAAAATTTTCAAATTTTTTTAGAATAAAATTTTCAAATTTTTTTAGAATAAAATTTTCAAATTTTTTTAGAATAAAATTTTCAAATTTTTTTAGAATAAAATTTTCAAATTTTTTTAGAATAAAATTTTCAAATTTTTTTAGAATAAAATTTTCAAATTTTTTTAGAATAAAATTTTCAAATTTTTTTAGAATAAAATTTTCAATTTTTTTTAAAATAAAATTTTCAAATTTTTTTAGAATAAAATTTTCAATTTTTTTTTAAATAAAATTTTCAAATTTTTTTAGGATAAAATTTTCAAATTTTTTTTAAGATAAAATTTTCAAATGTTTTTAAAATAAAATTTTCAAATTTTTTTCAAAACAAAATTTTTGAAAAATGAAATTTCTATTTTTCACGAATCAATTTTTAGAATGAAATCATTGAATTTTTCCAAATTTAATTTTTCATTTTTCTTTCAATGTACATTTTTTTAAAAAATCAAATTTTTCAACCCCCTCTCCCCCAAAAAATGAGCCATAAAATTTTGCAAAAAAGATAAAGAGCCTCCCTTGGTAAAGTGGCGAAATTGAAATTCAAAAATTTCGAATTCCTTCAATCCCATTTCCATTCCACCTTATAATTGAAACCCCAACCAAAATTTACCTGTTCTAGAACGAGCAGCAACCGAAGCGGCAGTATTCTTTTTAGGATGCAGCAAATTGCTTATAGGATCGGAGAATGTAATCTTCAGTGGTCCGCTTCTCTCCGTTTTTCTGGCAGCATTCGATAAAATGCCAGCCCTCTGATGCGATCCATCTTCGGACTTGACTGTAGTGGTACTTTTATCCTGACTCTGCCAAAAAAAAAAAAAAGTGATTAAGATTTACAACCAGGTAAAGTGAACCTATTAAAAGAATACACACTACACGAAGGGGACTATCGTGTACACAAGAAAAAAGGGTTCAGCTTTCGTGGTACCTTCTTAAGTAGGGTGAATTCATGAAACTATAATGGAAACTAAAAGCCTTTGGAGCAATTTTTAATAAGCTACACGTGGTAAAAGCTGAAAACCCATGATGAGCCTTTTCATGCATTTTTTTTCTTTTCAACGCAATGCATCGGGCTAAAGGTCGACGGGGTAAGCCGGACGCAAACGCAACGGCACGCAGACGCGTTCAGGAAGTTGCAAATTAAACGCAAAATTCGAACATTAAATTACGTTTGATGAATTGAAAGCGTTAACGGTATTTTAAATCGTTGCACAAGGACATGTTCGGGCTCGGTTAATTTATCACTCTCCGATTAAAACAAAATGATTTGAATATGTATTCGCCATTAAATGGAAGCATACAAGCGGCCGCTGTTTGCGTTGATTCAATAGTAAACGTTCGTACGTCAAATTTTCGTTAATTGACTTTCGAGGGTTTTTCACCAAGTTTTCGCCGAGTCAATTTAATCGAAAAACGGAAGATCGCGAAGAATAAAATCTTCGTAGGGCTGTAACCAAAAGTTAAAGGAAGAATAAAAAAATACAGCTCATTACCTGAGAGCGTTTAATAGTCTTTCTTTGAGCTTGTCCCGGAGGTTCTTTTGGCAAAACCCTTCGAGCACCAGGTTTGGATCCCGACGACGGACTTCCGGTGAACTTTTTATGCTGCAGGCAGAAGTTTTCTTCTTTTCGCGAATCTTGCTGCGTTCTCGACCTCTATAAGATGAGAAAATAATTACTGATGTTCGTTTCGACGGTTTTTCTTTCGCAACCCCTACTCACCGAATGTTCTTGAGGAGAGCTATCTTGCCACGAGCCTTGTTTCTGAATACGAGTCTTATCGCTGTTGCCGGACGTTGATCGAGATGGCACCCTAGACTGGATCTGTTTACCGGATGCGCTCTGCCTGGAGCTGGTATACTCTTGAGCTAACCTGGGCAGCATTTTCTTATGCTCGAGCGACGCTCGACGTTGATCTCTGCCCGAGTACTGCTCGTATTCCACCTCATCGGCGTATTGAGACCGTTCAAACGACGACGATCTCGATCTAACGTAGTGCTGATCGTCGCGTTCGTGCTCTAGCGACGACGACCGGTGTTTCAACTTTTCTGGAAATCTCCTGATTGGCCTGTCTTGCGCATCGTACTCTTCTTCGTGCTGCATTCTTCCGGGGCTCTCGTGCGATTGCGAATTTCTGGGGTCGTAGTCTTGCTGAAAGCTACCGTACCTTTCTTCGGAATTATATTTACGTAAAGGTAGTCGCCTTCTGTTACCTTGGCCTTGATCGGGAAATTGTCTGTCTTGGGGATCGTCTCGAGGATCCAGCTGGCGATACTGATCCTGGTAATCTTGCTGGCTAACACCTTGAGGAGGTAGTCTTCGGTCGTCTTGGAGATCATTGGATTGTCGTTGGAACTGCGTATAACGATTATCCGAATCCCGGTAAGGAGAACCCTGAGGGTAGTTTTGATTGGGTGGCCGTTGCGACTGATCGTCGTACGGCTGAGGTTGCGGCAGTCTTCTAGTTTCTTGGGGTTTTTGGCGGTTATCTTGTTGATAAGGTTGGGCACGTGGATCGGCCTGATACGGTTGAGATCTGTTATCCGGCTGAAAGCCTTGGATCGGTCGGTTATCCGCCGGGTAACTCTGCTGACCTCGATCCGGGTACGGTCTGTTATCAGGCGGATAACCTTGAGCAGGTTGTGGGTAGCCTTGAGATCGATTATCCACCTGGTGGCCTTGACCTTGGCCTTGAGGGTAAACAATAGGTCGACCGTCTGGCGGATGACCCTGAACGGGAGCTTGTTGATAGCCTGCGGGCTGATTTTGTGGCCCAGGTTGATACATTGGCGGATGACCTTGAGGACCTTGTTGATAACCGGGTGCTCGATTATCTTGCGGATGATTTTGTTGGTATGGTTGGCCCGAAGGTTGGTATCCTTGCGGGGGCCGATTATCTGGCGGATAGTTTTGAGATTGGTAACCTTGCTGATAGCCTTGCGGTTGATTTTCCGCCGCTACCTGCGGATACGAGTGCGTAGGTGTGGGCCGATCTGAAATTGGGTAATTCTGCTGCCTGTCCGTTTGCGACGAGGGCGGCTGTTGTTGTTGTTGTTGTTGTTGAGGGAGGTGCGGTGGTGGCGGCTGCTGCTGCTGCTGCTGCTGCTGCTGCTGGTGGTAACCTTGGGCTCGTACATCTTTTTGAAAATTTTGAGACGGCTGCTGATAAGCTTGGGGTGGTCCTGATTGGTAATTCTGCGACCGGTTATCAGCTTGGTAACCTTGTGCTCTGTTATTTTGTTGCATGGGTTGAAATCCCTGGCTCGTGTTATCAGTTTGATAAGGCTGCTGCGGCTGTTGCTGCAGCTGTTGCGGAAGTTGTTGCTGTAGCTGCTGCTGTTGTTGTTGCTGCTGCTGCTGCGAGCGATTATCAGGCTGATAAGGCTGAATACTCTCTTGCGGATAATTCTGAGGTCTATCAGTTTGGCCAACTTGAGCAGAATATTGCGTTCGATTATCAGCAGGTTGATAAGTTTGAGGCAATCTGTCGCCCGTATACAGTTGAGATCGGTCTTGAAAAGGGATCTGTGAACGATCGGACGATGATTGTCCAGCCGGCCTAATTTCATTAGGGTAAGTCTGAGGAGTCCTATCGTACTGGTACACTTGGGGTCGCCCATCAGGTTGGTACATCTGAGGGCGAACTTCCGGCTGATACATCTGCGGTCGTATTTCATGTTGGTATGGCGTAGGTCGACCGTCATTTTTATTGGGTTTAGGCTGCTGGGGTGGCATCGTTTGTTGTGGAGTGGGTTTTTCGGATCCGTAATTGTATTGAGCATTATCAGAAGGTTGCGTCGTAGATTGAACGTATCGGAAAGGTTGTTTCGCTGCAGGCCTGTGATCGTCGGGTAAGTATTTTTGAAGTGGATTGAACGGCGAATTAGCGTCTTGCTGGATGAATCCGGACACCATCTGTGAAACAGATAAAAAATCGAATAAAAATTCGAAACCGCTACGTGCGCATAATTATGGCCAATTTATAAGCAACACTTACAGGTCGATTTTCTTTCATGTCGTCGGAAATAAGTTGCCGCTCGAATTCACTCTTGGAATCTAAACTTTGTCCGCTATATCTAAACGAGCAGGCATAAGCGAGAAAAAAATATACTATGAATCGATATTTCGGAACTGCTTTTACAAAAGCTGATACATTGTTCGACATCAAACTAAATTTCCTATATCGGATGACAGTGCACTGATGGTTTCGCAATAACGAGCAAACTTTTTTCTCCTCCCCATTCTCTCGCGTCGTTTTTTCCCTTTTTTTTTCACACGATACCCTTTGACTTGCCATAATAACAAACGCTAATTGCTCTTCTCTTTTTTTCCCTCTAGCCGCGAAAGTTCGACGTATCGTTTAGTGGGAGTGATTATCACATATCTACTACGTGAGCGGTTATTTTCCACTTTCAAATGGTTACTACGTTTTGGCATGAGAGAGATATCGCTATAGAAGTATCGTTATTTGAGAAATAGTTGAGTAATTCGCAATTACTTTTGTTTCAGTCTTAAATCGGACTGCGGATTAGTTGACGATATTCGACCACGTTGGTTCTGAAGCTCTTTCTGATCGGTTGAGGTGGACTCTACGCGGGCTGCAACATAATTTCGTCACATTGATTAGGCGAAGCTCGAGTGTGGCTGGCGAGAATGGCCATGGAATTGAGCGAGAGTAAAAGCTGAAATCTTAAGTAAGGGAATTGGCGAGCCGTGAACGAGTTTCTAAAAATTTTAGGTGATCTATTTTTAGAAAATTGTTTCAAAGATGACAACGAACTTAACTTCGAATTTCGTTTTTGAACGAGTTGTTGAAAAGTGATTCAATCGGTCGCGAACGATTCACTCTCAAATATTCGAACCATTTACAAAAAAAAAAATAACTTGAGTTGTTCTCAACAATAGGCCGAATTATGTGAATTTCGTTCGCGAACGATTTCTTCATTGGTGATTCAATCGGTCGCGAACGATTCACTCTCAAATATTCGAATCATTTATGAAAACATAAGCAATTCTCAAAGAGTAAAATTTCATGGATCAGAATTTCGTTCGCGAACGATTCATTCATCAACGATTCAATTGGTCGCGAACGATTCGTTCATCAACGATTCAATCGGTCGCGAACGATTCAATCATCAACGATTCAATCGGTCGCGAACGATTCGTTCATCAACTATTCAATCGACCGCGAACGATTCGTTCATCAACTATTCAATCGGTCGCGAACGATTCGTTCATCAACGATTCAATCGGTCGTGAACGATTCACTTTCAAACATTTGAACCATTTCCGAAAAAAGGAGTAATTTTCAAGGAGTAAAATCTTATAAATTCCATTTTCGAACGACTCTTTCAAGAACGGCTGAATCGTTCGCGAATGACTCACACGCAAAAATTCAAATCATTTCTGGAATGAAAGACCCCCCCCCCCCCACGACCACCACATCGAACAAAACAAAAATCAACGAAATTTTCAATCAAATCAACTACATTTTTAAAAATTCCGTTCGCAAGCGATTTGATCAAAATGAACCAAACCAAAAGCGAATGATTCGTTCGCTAAAAATTCCGAATATTCACAAAAAATCAATAAATGCATGGGGGAAAGGAGGAATGATTTATAAATTTCAATTTTTTTCAGTAATTCGTTCGCGAACGATTCTTCGATCAAATTTGAGTCATTTGGACCGAAATGTTCGTTGAAGATGAAATTTGACGACGTCGAATTCAAATTCAAGCCAAATCCAACACCCTAAAATGAATTCAGCCACAAAAAAATCTATCCTTCAATTATCAAGGCTGCCAATTCCCCTACTCGGGCGTGAAAAAATTTCCCTCCAACCTGACGCCATACGTTGCTTCCTCAAACTGGTAACACCATCGGCTCCGGTCGGGCTGCAAATTTCGTCCTCTTCCTCGGGTATGGTATAAACCTCGCCCGGACTATGACCGTAGAACGACTCGATAACGCCCTTCGGTTGATTAATCAATTCGATATTCATACGAGCGGCCATCTCGGGCGTAATATTCGGCGGTATCAGTCCGGTGGCCAGAGCTTCTCCGAAACTAATCTCGTCGCTGGACTCGGACTCTGATCTGCTGGAATTCCTGGCGTCTTCGTCTTGCGACGGCGGCGACGGCGATATCTTATCATCGTGATCGATCCTGAATTGCTTATCACTTTCGGGGTTGCTTTTGCGGCGACGTCTCGATTTATTGTAATCGTCCACTTCTTCGGCGATCCACGACGACGACGACGTCGACGGACCGCTGCTAAATTGAGCAAAATCGTTTGTGTTGTGAGAGTCGGATACGTCGTACGCGTCCGACGAGAATAGCTGATGAGTGTCGTAAATGCTGGTCGAAGGCTCGTTTTTAGACTGATGGCTTTCTCTAGCGTAATGGTTTCGATCCGTCGGGTCGTTGTATATCTAGAATAGTTCAAAGTTTAATGTAAGGTGGTCGCGTGTTACCTTCATGGAGTCGGGCAATATGCTCTATTACTCTTATTAGGTGAACAGAAGAAAAGCACACGGTGAGCGTGGCAAGAGAGGCGAGCAGAAATATCGACGGTTCTAAGCGAATCGTCTCAAATTAGCCGTGTATACGAGTTGGCCGAAATATTGCACGCAAGGCGCAAGGTGCACTTCCCTATGAGTAATTCGGTCACTATAGAGGGTCGTCGAGTCGCGTCCGTATTTACAAACACGAGCCATAAACACGTACTATTTTGGTGAAAATAATATAAAAATACCCCCTTCGATAAAGTGGCAACTTTAATAATGCTATAGCCAAGAACTGGACGAGCGAAATGAAAAAAAAGCCAAACGAAGTTGATGATACGAACGTAGTTAATTAACATTACGTTTCCTCATTCGGGTCTTCATTTAGGCCATATTAAAAAAAAAAAAACCGTCCGCTTTGAGCTCGCTCCGCCTCTCGCGGTGCGCTAAAATATGGAGTTGAAAAGTTAATAAACAAATTAGGGGTACTTCGCCTCCTCTCGTAGGTACACATTTATACAGAAGAATAACTACGACACGCGAACCCGCTCCGATACTAGGTGGCTAATGGCTATGACGTGCTGGGGCTCGAGAGAAAAAACTATCCAACCCTCCTCAAAGAAAACTACAAAACGGGAATTATGATTACTAAACCACACACTGACTATTAAGCTTACGAGGTTCGTTCGGGAATGGAATTGAATGGGATGGCGCTGGCGCAATGTTATAAATTTCAACTAAAACTATAAAAGCGCGGCAATCTATTAAAAATGAACTACTGTACAAATGAAGTGCATGCGGTATACGCATTCAAATTCAAACGGCTCTAGACGCCGTCGCTGTCGCGCCAGTCCAGCCAAATTTCGTGTAATTTTTTCACTTTTCTCGTGTCCTTTAACCCTTCGACTACGACGACTTTTGCAACGAGAATGGAGTCATTCGGCGTCGCCGATGCCCCGTTTAAATATGCAACAAGGTCAATACCAACTTCGCTCCAACGCATTTTCTCTCAGCACAGCTTTCATCTCACCGCGAGTGAAACTCTCTACTAGATGAAATGAATTTTTCAAAAGCAGGGGGAGCCATCAGGGAACGTGTACAGAACCAACTAAGAAACTCGTTTAATAAAAAAAAAAGAAGAAAAAAAAGAAAAAGGCAGATACGCTCCTATGATTTTTACCTTTTTCCCTTATGGATGGAGTACGTACGACGCGGAGGAGAGAAAAATATTTCTAAAGTAAAAAAAAACTCGCAAACTTACCACATTTTCATTATATTCTTCGCCGGTACTTTTCAACTGTGAAGTTTCTCTCTCGCTGCTTAACGATCTTCGCCGACGATTACCTTCGTTTTCGTAACCCACCGAGTACCTGGAAATAAGAAATTAACCGTTTTAAAGTACCCACAACGATGCGGTTAATGAGCAAAATACAGGCTACGGTATACAGATATGATATCTACAGTGTGTTCGTGTAGTATTTAGACACGCGGCTGTAGAAGGTATAAGCTGTTATGCTGCGAGAGATCGACGCTGGCCTATTGTTACAAATTTAAGGAGCTTAAATTCGAGTATTTTGCCATTATTTCGCTTAGTTCGTTACATATGTACGGAATAGCACATGCACGTACGACCATCGAGGTTATTAAACGTGCATTTGTTCTCATCGATCCGGTCGCAGTGTTGCCATTGTTTTTGAGATTACTCGGCTCGAAATGACGTATGCACATAAGAAACGGTGAGCTATTTCGTTATAAATCGGGAATAAATTATGAGAATACGAGAAAAGGATTGTCGAATTGAACAAAAATTAAGAAATCAAACAAGAACTGAGCGAATAGTTCCTATCGAAAAAAAATTGATAAGCGTAAAATTTTTGTAGATATTTTTCAAAACAAATAATAAAATTTCAAAAAACTGACCATGCAATTTTGAGTTTTTTCACATTTTTAAAAAATTAAAAAATGCGAAAAAATGATCGTTGAATTGAAACTAAAGCGGAAAAGAAAAACCCAAAACTATGAAACGGAGTCAGAAATCAAAGTTTTTGCAATTTGCAGGCAATTTTCAAAGTTCACAAAAACAATACTACAAAACCCCAATTTTTCAAAAACACCCAAAATTTGTTCACAGTTAAAATTTACAGAAATTTCGAAAAATTCCAAAAAGTGTGAAAACAGCTCATTCTTGAAATTTTGCAAATAAAATGAAAACTCCCTAAAATTTATTCATGAATCAAAAAAAAAACTTTTCAAGACTGACAATTTGGATTTTTAAAAATCTAATTTGTCAATTTTCCTAAATTGACGAATTTTTTCAAACTGTCAGAATTGTTGAATTTTCCAAAATTGCTACTTTTTTCTAAATTGACGAAATTTCTAAAGTGTCAAATTTCTCAAAACTGTCAATACTGCTAAATTCTCCAAAATTTGTCAATTTCTGAATTTTTTCCAACTGTCAAAATTGCTAAATTTATCCAAACTGCAAAAATTGCTAAATTTGTCCAAACTGTCAAAATTGCTGAATTTTTGAAAATTGCTAAATTTTTTAAAATTACTAAATTTTCTAAAATTGCCAAATTTTCCAAAATGTCCAAACTGTCGAAATTGCTGAATTTTCCAAATTGGCAAAATTTCTAAAATGTCGAAATTGCAACATTTTCCACCTCCCTCCTCCTCCCCACAACCCCTAAAATATCATTTTTTTTGTTGAAAAATCTTATTTTGGTACCTAATAAACCAAAAATTTTGTAACTTACATAAATGGTACATACGGAGAGTGGTAACGAAAATTTGAGAATTTTTTCAATTTCCTTTGCACCCCATTTTTAGCCAAAAACCTACTTAGAAATTTGGAAATCACCATAACTTCAAAACTAGAAGACATACATTTTTTCTTTTGGGTACAAATATGAGTCTACCTCAGCACAACATACAAAGATAATTTTTTCAGATTTTTAGCTCAGGTAGGCTTTGATGAAAAATGCACTCTTGTGCAAAAAATGTCAAGTTTTGGCGGGGAACGAGGGTGAATTTTTGGCCAAATAAAAATTCTGATGCCAAATTCTGATTCTACGCATCAAATTATCCCCATGTACACACTTTTCGCGATAATTTTGGCCAAACTTGAAAATTTCAATTTTCCCCTACATTTTCAGGAAAAAATGGCTAAAAAATGAGTAAAAATTCAATTTTTGGAATATAGTATAGTCGAATTTCTGCAAAAAAATGCTTCCGCTCGCACCGAATGTAAAAAGCGATTTGATGATTGATTCTTAATCTAGAATGTATTTAGAAAAA
>FIZT01051008.1:5304-16878 GCA_900065295.1 Paracoccus marginatus
CAGCACAATGTACGAGTGCGATGCTTTTTTTTTTTTTTTTTTTTCGTACTCTACGGTCACATAGCACATACACAGTATCTAGGTACTACCTCCAACCGCTGCGCTGGCACTGGCGCAGATACCGCCGCCCGTACCGTTATCTATCGGCACGAACTTACGAAGCGATATGATGCGATGCGATGCGATGCGATGAGTTGGGTTGGGTTGGATTGGGTTGCGTTGCGTTGCGTTATGGTGCGAAGACTGGGTTGGGTAGGGTACTACTTAGTACATCCTACAAGGAATAAACTAATTAGCGTATTTTCACATGATTGAGTAATCCTAACAATGGTGTGAATTCTTACCATACCTGCGGCCACCAATTGCTGCGCAGCGCGGCGGTTAGTCAACGTCAACATTCAAACTTCTAGTCGTAGTCAAAGTCGCGTAGATGAAGATGAATCATGAATCATCCGAAGGTTTCTTATTAGGTAGCCTACAGTAGGGTACGCTAGAGGTACATACCTACTTGTTTCTCCAACTTTCTCCTTTGCGGCGACAACGACAACGACAACGACAACAACGGACCGTATGCAATAACACTACGTAAAGTGTTATGGGTACGTACGTTTACTGATACTGATATATTTTTTGAAAATTTATTCAATTCTTCAACCCATAAGTCACAGCAGGACCCATGCCTGTAGCTAGCGGGCCTAATGCGAATACGAGTACAACAACATAGGAAAATATCACAGTGCAGGTATGGTAATAGGTACATAACAACATACCTACATAAGTAAACGTAAAGGTACGGTCTATGATTTAACGTGAGTAAACTTTGCGAACAGTACCAATGTACCATACAAATTTACTCAGGCCGCGTTGGGCTACTCGAGATTCAAATTGACGACGGAATGTTCGCGTCTCGTAGCCTCAATGCCTCATAGCGCCTCCACTGAAGCAACCTAACGGTCATACGACTAGATCCGCTTTTTAATAATCGTGTTTCGTTTCATGTATGTAGCTACAGTATGTATTCGTTAAACTTACTCGCGTAATTACGAGTACCTACTCTACCTATTATTATTTCAAGTTAGAAGAGGTATAGCAAATGAAACGGCAACTCGAATTCGATTACGCTATAGTTACTCTTACTTGTGCCTAATACCTATGGTAGGTACCTATTTCCTATTTAATTCAATTTCGTTTGAGAAAAATGTTTTTAATTGTTTTCGCGTTGGGTTTCTTTCCTCTTCATTCATCATTCGAATGGGAAGTATCGTTTGGCAGTGTGAACTGTGTTCGAAAGTTTGAACGACGAGTTTTGTTTTTTTTTCTGCCTCCTGCCTCCTGCGTTAATTACGTAAGTTAGAGTATAATACCTACGACGAAGTAGCGTACCGTACGTATGCTTCTACCTCGCTCGCGCACATCTTCGTGTACGCTCAAACACGAGTACGTTACGTAGGTAGGTAGGTAGGTAGGTACGTTAGGTACGGTACGGGTATAATGTACGAGTATACCATATGTACGTATTTTGGATTGTGAATTAATAAAGCCAAACAACAAGTTACGTGAGCCCCCAAACTCGACTCAATTCCTGTATCATGTAGGTATGTAGGTACTGGTATATTTTGTATACCTAACCTACGTAGAACGTATAACGATAACGTATACATTTGTGTAGAGTACGAAAACGAACAGATGCAAACCTACTACACTACACCAGCACTGCTGATATGTAAGTATGAGGCTGTGTGTACTTATAGCTTGCCGTCTTCAAATACTAAATACTACCACCAGGGTCATGCTGTGGAAATTCGAACATCGCGCCAGAAAAGAACAATGAAAATACAGGGTGATTAAATGAACCCCGGACAGCAAACGCAGAAATTCTCTTCTCTACAATTCATTTCCCTGTTATCGGTGTTTGCGCACCTCACGACTTTCCTCTTACCAATGAAAATTTCGTGCGGAGGGAATTTTCAGAGAGAATTTCTGCGTTTGCTGTCCGGGGTTCATTTAATCACCCTGTAGTTGAGAAGAGACGAGCGCGTGTGGGTATGCATTAACCATCTACCTATGCACCTAGTGTAGTGTAACCGAGAGGGCAAGGTGGGCCTGTTGCTGCCATACCAAACTATTTTCTTCTGTTCAAGTGGACGAAGCTGATGTGCATTGTGCACCATTGCAATATGGTATCGTATCGTATCGTATCGTATCTGAAAGTTGAAATGCGGCCTTCGAGTTGCGGGATTGAGAATTTTAGATGAAGCATGAAGCATGAAGCGCCAACGAATCGCACTTTTGACTGACGCGCATCGAGTTTGCAAGGTACGTGCGGATTTTAAATACCTACCATAACCATATGTACGATACAATATACATGTAGGGCGCGCATATTTTAGCACCTACCTACCAAATACTCGTATGACTGGTGCGGACGAAAATACGAACGAAATCCCTGTACAAATATACCTATATAGGTTGATAGTTGCTCTTGGTACTAGTACTTACTACTTAGTAGGTACTCACGCATATAGGAACTAAGGCAGCGGCATTTCGTCGGATTACGAAACTTGAGGCCGCGGCCAGCCACCCTCGCCATAAAATTGTGCAAATTGGCGTCGACGGGGGACGGGGTAGAAGAGAAGGTGGGTAGGAAATAAGAATGGAAGGTGGAACCGATGTTCGTAATGCTCGAGTATACCTGTAGATACATAGCTACAGCTACATACATAAATGTCTACATCACACTGCGCTCTTATGCTTATTATACAATTATTTTATACCTATGTAGGTATCTATTTGCGTGCGAGCAGCAGCTCGCAATCTGATAGATATAGGTAGCGTTTGCCGTTGTCGGCAAATTATTCGAACGTTAAATTTATTCTGCGTTGCCTCCTGCCTTGTTATCCTAGTTAGGTAGTTGTTAGCAATGATTGCAAACACGTTGATGAGTTTTTGTAATATCCGGTCGAAATGGATAGAAATGAAATGATAGAATCGACGCGACGCGATGCGATGCGATGCGATGCGATGCGATACTTGCACCAGCGCAGCGTAGCGCTGTACCGGTCTAGCCGCGTGACTTACGGTTGAGATGACGAGGCGAGGCGACGCTGCGACTTTTATTCGCCAGCCAAACGAGAGAACCGTATAATGATTCTTTCATCTTTCTGGCTAGGGCTACAGCGTACATTTCATTTCAAGTATATACTACATATGTACCTATCGATATAAATAGGCATCTATACCGACATACCTACGTAAAGTATACGCCGGCGCCGCTTGATACCACCCTATACCGAAGACCGAGCACCCCCTACCGTACGAACGACGAACGTTCATCAACACTGATTCGCAATCGTAATAATAAAATTTTACGCAACAAGTCGCTGACAAGAATGACGCTTGGTAGTACGTAACATAACGTACGAGTATGTAGGTACGTACGTCCACGTATAAATACAAAAATCATAATATCGTAAATTCGTAAGCGTAAGTGTAACCATACCGGCACAACTGCACTCGTCTGTCGTCTCTTTATTTTCATCAGCGTAATTACGCAGCTTCTCACTTAGGTAACACGCACGAACGCACGAATGTGAACATATACGAATGCGAATATGAATTGAATATGAATATATGCAATTATGCATGTATGTATTTAGTTGTAGGTATGGTACGGTACGGGTTACGGGTATACCGATGTAAAAAAAATTTCCAATAACGCCGCATCTACTTAGGTACCTACCTATGTAGGTAATCTGTTGACGCTGGCTATAATCCTACCATTCCTGCCCCTGATTGCTATTGTAGACTGTACAGTGTAGACGGTATGCGTACTTAGTACATAACATACACATAGATACGACGAGTATGCTCGTCCTATCATTCGTATACCTAGGTATTTTATTCGTACTCGAATAAACGAGTACTTTACTTAACTTACTTATGGTACTTATATAACGCTCTGATAATCGCCATCAACAAAGTAAAATTATGCAAAATAGGTATATTTATCCGAGCGATGATGATGATGACCTAAGACCTAATAAGTACCTAGGTAAGCTGCGTAAAGTAGCCATGGGTAGCCACTAGCCATAGCCATCTAAAATGGACGGGCATGGTTTGTTTTGGTTTACGTCCAACGTGGTTCATATACGTGTATACCTACCTAATACCTATTTACCTATCCATGTAGGAAGATCTACGCACCTCAACATCCGGCTACCGCATTCGCATCCAACTCTACCACTCTATAGGTAATCTCGAGTATAGGCTGTGACCACTGGGCTCTGGATAGATATTCGCTGGTACTAAACTTGACAATTTGAATTGAATTACCGTTCAAGATTTAACGTATTGCCGCACCGCGGCCGCCTTCGCAATAAACGCAACAACCATAAAAATCAATTCGCAAAGCGATTGGCCTACCTAATTAATCGTTATTCGTCGTCGTTGTCGTTAATCAGATAAAAATGCGTACCTAGACCTACACCCGTCGCGTCGCATCGCGTCCATAGGTACGTACTACAGCTACGTAAGTAAGGTACGGCTATAACTTATCGGATGAATGCTTTTCCAATGTTTATGTTTCCTTGGCTATGCGTTATTCAAGTATCATTACCTATACCTATACCTATACCTATCGTGAAAATACCTGCTCGGGTTAGAACGCGAGTCACATACCTACATACTTGAGTTCATGAGTGGAGTGGAGAATAGGCTGAAAGTTGAGTGATCGCCACATCGCGGCGGGCCGCGACGTATTTTCGCCTGATGTATGTATATTATATACGCGTACTCGCTAGTAGTAGTAGTAGCTGGCTTATTTCAGTCGTTAGTGGCTGTACCTATGTACTGCGTTATGTTTGTAACTTGACAGTGATTGACAAATACCATAAACCACTTAGACCTAACTGCAGATCGTAGGTACTCGTATTAATTTATGTACATATTTATAGCGGATTACCTACAGATATCTTCTATTATTTCGACCGATCGCGATCCACCAATCCTCTAGCCATAGCCTACGCTTTCGATTACCTATACATGACGTTGCTCGCGTCTTTTCTTGTCGTTAAATGGTACGAGTAGGTTAGGTACTTAGCTATAGCTACTTGCAAATTAAATTGAAAAATTATTGTTTTAATGGCGATGACCCTATTGGCGAAACAAGAGTGTCGCTGTCGACTGAAGGCGGCAGGTTCAGGTAGCAGGTACTGGCTGTGTTACGAGTTTGGAATTACCGCGATTACACATCGCTCATCACTTACTCGTATATTAGATCAGTCATCACGAACAAACACTGCGCGTTTAACACGCGTTTCGCACAGCCGGTGCCCGGTGCGGCGCGGCATTCGTTTTCAAGGCTCAGGGCGAATCGGTGTACGGGTGGTGGTGGTCGGCATTTTCCCTGGTAGTCCTCGGGGCCAATAATCGTTAGAATTTATTCTTACTACTAAAGTTATCGGCGGTTGTTGCAGCAAATCCAAGTTTCTCAAAATACTATCCTCCATCACCCTTGTTCTACACATGTAATGTAAGCTGTGAGTTGTGATGGTGGAAACGTGTAGGTAATATCTACTGCGTATCACCCACGTATTTTTTCTTCTCATTTTTTCCTTTAGCAATAGTCAGCTCCTTAGATAGGTATAGGTATAGGTATAGGTATAGGTACCTATATGATGCACAATTGCACATATTTTAAGGTTAAATACGCACGTAGAGGTACCTACATAATATAATGAATGTTAATTAAATTGGCGTCCAATTCAATAATCTACGAGTCGAGTATACCTATCATACGTATGTATAGCCTATACTCGCGTTCAATACCTATACGTAGTTACGTACGAGTTGATGACATGACGTAGACTAAACAGTTTCGCTTTCGCGTGTCAAAATCGGATACATTTTAGATGAACTTGAAAATCAAAGTGCCTAGGGTCTGCTGTCTACCTGATTATGGTGCATGCATGCCTACAAGCGTAAGTGCGTTGTGCTTGTCTTGTGTACACCCAACTTGAGTATGTAGGTACCATAATGTATGTACATATGTATGCGTAGAAAAACATACACAATGACATACGTACTACGTAGGTAGGTATCTATCTACATCTACATGCTTGCGTAGGTGGCTGGGCCTGCACTGGGTGTGCGGATGAATAAAGACGGTAGACAGACACCTAATTGTAATTACCCATTACACGTACATTACAAGCATATAATACAGTCACACATACCATCAGTATCTACGTTACGTATACGTACTACGTACGTAATGAGTATACAATATAGCTACGTACATGTATGTAATGTACATCTACATACGTTTATGTAGTGCAACGAGTGGACGGAAAGACGAGTTGGTTGGGCATTTTACATTATTTACGTGCTTAGCAATGTTGGTAGACAGGTAAAATATACTTGATGTAGGTACCTATTATCGGGCTCCCCCCCTCCACCCACTACTTCGTCGGTTGGTAATAATTATTGTATGTAGTGTGCCGAGTGTGCAGTCGACATTAATCTAATTAATGAAGGATATTTTTACAGGCGACAATATAGGTAAAAAACTCGGGGGAGGGGGGTGACTGTCGACTGGGCACTTACACAAAATTAAGTTGGTACGTATGCTACGTAGACGCGCATTTAGGTACCATGTACTTGGCTAAATGGCTATCTACCTATTCGACGTAGGTTTGGCTCAGGTACTTTACACGCTAGATCGCTAACAATACATACATAAATAAGTAGATGCATATAAAAATCAATCGACTTACAATACAAAACTCCTCGGCGAATGGTCACCAAAAATTAAACTTCAAGAACTGATAACACATCTTTCAATACCGTCATATACACGAGCTAAGCTATTGGTTCTTTTTTTTTCATTAAATTAAAATAGGTAGCTACATAATTTCGGAAATGAAAACGCGTAAACAAATTACATAGGTACTCGAAAAAAAAACAACCAACCGGTTTGCCGCAGAAAACTGAATAATTCGCGCAACGAGATAACTCGTCGCGCCTCGTAACTCCTTCCCTAAATCTTGTGTGAGAAATCGCTACGAAACACAACAAACTGGTTGCTGAAAAATGTATACGTAATTCGTTGATTACCCCTTGACCTAGAGGCGTACAAGTTGGCGTGCATTCTTGTCCGAGCTCGTGTATTTCGTCTTCGTCGTCCGCATTTGCTACGGGTACAGCAATTATTACTTATCGCACTTGTCTATTTCGGAATCCAGGATGCCATTGTCGGATAACTTGTGTCAGAATTATCCTGCTTTGCTTCTCGTCTCCGAGACGCTTGCATTCGATCCTATGTAATGTGTATTAGTAGTTGTCTGGACGTCTTATGATTACCTACTGGAAAGTTGATTTTAAAAAATGCCCATCATATCTACTTAGTTGAGTATCAGGTAGGCACTTAATATTTTGAAGAGACGGAATATAAAATTGAGCTGCAAAGAAAAGAAACCAATTAGGAAACTAGAATTTTGGATAAGTAAAAAATGATTTTTTAAATTGCGCAGGTAAACGTGGGTTTGGAGTAAAATCAAAATCGAAACTAAGTAAAAATTGTTTTCTTCCCTTGAAAACATCATCAGGTACGGGTCTACGGGTGCGATTTCGGTTCAACTATTGCTTCTTTGCGTTTGCAAAAAATACGTGCCTACTTTTTATATTACCTATGTGTTCTTCAAAATTGGTTATGGTGGTTCGGCGGTGTCTTTCGGTGTTTTAGTTGCATATTTATCATTTAGATAATGACGAAGGGGGGGGGGTAGGTATGTATGTGAAATATTTGTACTTGATTGCGACCGCAAACAGCGAAGACCGATCAAAAATCAATTTCTGTTCCTTTATCTCCACTCTCCAAGCTGGTTATTCGACCAGAGCTGTAAAAAACAGTTTA
This sequence comes from Paracoccus marginatus, assembly GCA_900065295.1. Lineage (NCBI taxonomy): Eukaryota > Metazoa > Arthropoda > Insecta > Hemiptera > Pseudococcidae > Paracoccus > Paracoccus marginatus. Next base: position 13,217 of record FIZT01051008.1, read on the forward strand.
GGACAAAAAATATTTCTTTGTCACTGGCCAGGAGAATGAAAAGTAATATTTAATCAATCATAATTCATAAACAATTAATCGTTAAAGTTTACCTACATAGGTACTTGGATGTAAAAAAATGAATAAAAATCTCTTGTTGTTTTTTTTTTTGAAACTGAACTTTTTCTGACGTCTAAACAATATTTAATTTAAAATAATTATTGACGTTTAGGTTTAGATCAACTACGTGATTTTTAGTTTATTGTTATTTCGAATGAGCGAGATGAGATCATTTGTGTAATCAGCTTTTTAAAACAAAATTCATTTTATATAATCTCCTCAAAAAGAGTTGAAAAAAATGTGAAATAATATGAGGTAGAATTTGACCGAAATATGCTAGCGACGCGACACCTTGCGTACAATAGATGAATAATAAAAAGACGCGCAAGCGCGCTCAAGTGTAACCTTCTATAATATTTATGTAGTACTTTTTGTGTAACTTGCGAGTGCAAAACTGGTATTATCTTTGGTGATTAGAATGAGCCAATAAGAATCGAATAATTCTTCTATAGTTGTTTATTTCTTTTTATGACGCTCTCTTTCGATTTCTCCCTTTTGAATTCGAGTTTCAGGATCGCGAATTTGTGATTTACGCGAAATTAAATTTGATATCGATCATCATCATGCTAGAAGAAAATCGTATTGTTTCAAATTTTCTCGTATCGTGTCCATTTGCTAAAAGTATTTTGCGTTGCGACTTGCGATCGGTTACAAAGTAGAATTTACGCGGCATTGAGAAACACACAGTTTGATAAATGTAGATAAATGCATTTGGTCGATTTGGTAGTTGACGCATTTTTTTGTGGTGAAATATTTTGCTTTGAACTGTACGGAATTCTAGTGAAATTTGGCTGCAACGACGAGATGAAACTGAATAATGAGTAGTGGATTGCTCATTGTAAGTTACGTCGTTGGCCGCTGTCGTAGTACATACTTGTGCGAACTTGGGCGTGATAATAGTCGATAACATAGCAGAAACTTTTTTTCACCTGGAAAATATTCGGTAGATAAACGGTGTTGTGTTGTGTTGCGTTGCGTTGCATTGCATTGCATTGACGAAAATGGTCAAGACCATACTTCCTGTTCAACGAAATAAGGACGAATACGAGTTTCAAGATGACAGCAGCCAGCCTGTTTTATCAGCATCGCCCAACGAACTTGAAAACGTTGAAAGTAAGTGCTTAGAAAAACGTTGTATTGAGTGGCGGCGCAGCGTGGCTTTACTTCGTGCCGCGTCCGAGTCTGACCAAGATTACACACGTACTTGTACTGTGGTGTTATACGCGTTGCTTCTCTGTTTTAGATATTCCAGAAATCGTACCGCCGGATATCGAGTTCACCAAGTCCGATGGTTTCATAGAAATGAAAGAACAGTGAGTTGGCTTAGCATTGAATTTGCAACGTTGTACGTACGTAAACGTAGAAAACGCTTTTTTAACCGTTGATCGTTTGCCTTGTAATTTTGCAGGGTTTATCAAGAAAAATTGGCCGGATTTAAAAAACAATTGCAGCAACTAAAAGAAGGTACACACCCGGAATACAACAGAAAATTGAAGAAATTAGAAAACGCTTATAAAGAGAGGTACGTAACGTCGACGATCGCTAACGCGATTACGATGGCTAGCTTGGTGGAGAGGTCCACTGTTATTACAGCTTTTAAAACACGATTCCAGGTTAAGATTGAACGTAATATGGCGAGACCACATGCTAGGTATTATCGATAAGGAATACGTGGCCGAGAAGAAAGCGATCAGTAAAGAATTCGAAGAGAAGAAAATCGAACTCAAGGATACTTTGATAGCGGATTTGGAAGAGAAGCGTAAAAACATCGAAAACCAAAGATTATCGATCGATATTAGCGGCGATCAAACCGAACCTAAGCCTGCTATGACTCGTAAACTGAGACGTCGTCCGAACGATCCGTTACCGGTGCCGGACAAAAGAAGGAAAAATCCGCCTATACAGTTGAATTATCTATTAGACGATCGCGATATCGACGACGACTTGCGAGAAATAAACACGGCTAAGTACAGTTGCGTCAAAAAAGGTGAGTGCGCTGTGCTGTACGGTGTGTACATCTATACATTATGCAGTGTGCAAAAGACGACGTTTACCCCGGGGGACTTACTGTCGATGCTACACGTATCGTGTGCGCTGTTACAGCTCGTGTTTTATACATGTATACACATTACACACGCATAATTATACGTATTACGTAGACAATAGATATAAATAAGGTTTTTATTTGTCGATGGTAATCGATGACATTTCTTCAAACAGGTGGCAGTGCGTCAGACAAACCTTTATTCGAAAGCAGGATCGAAGACGGAAAGCTCATGTATGAAAAGAAATGGTTCCTGAGGGGGCAGACCGTATTCATAGAAGGTCGAAATACTCCTAAATTTCCCGCCATTATATCCGCCATTAGGACAGAAGCGGTAAGAGCGACTCCCTAACTTGGGTTTAGACTTGAGATTGAGTGAGATAGAGTACTGATAAATGTTTTTTTTTTTGTGTTGGTTTTCGCAGCTGTGGGTGAAGAAAACTATCGACGGAAGTAAAGTGAGAATCAACCTTTCTCAATTGATAAAAGGTAAATTTTCAATCAAAAGACGAGCATCTTGAAAATTATTGGTGTAGAATGCCGAAGCGACGGCGATTTTCTTTTTCTTTTTAATTTATTCAGCGTGTGTAATTTTTTTTTTAATTTTGTGTATTTTGTGTATGCATCTGTTTTGCTATTTTATAAATACGTCCTTGTTTAAAATTAGTAAAAATGTTATTTATTACAATTTCAGTATTTGGTCTTTTGCACATTGCGGTGGATACTAAAAGATCGTACCTACACATATACGAGCCTAGGGTGGATGCATATAACATTAACGTAACGTAGGTAGCTAGGTACCTGCTCGTAATATGCATAAATGTACTTGGATGATTGTCTGGAATTCTGGACACATGCGTTATTAGCTAATTGCTTGCCATTTTGATCTTTTTATGGTAAACTCGGAATAATCTACTAACTGGTACGTACGTTGCGCACCTTGTGTAGGTACTATAGTCTATTTCATATAAGAAAACGAAAACACATTGGCAGAAATTGTGCGTTTTAAGACCTTACTAACCATATAATATCAGTTACGTCGTCGCTACCGTATGCCGCTGAAATACCAATCGCATTATGTGGTTAGTAAGGTCTTAAAAAGCACAGTTTCTGTCAATGTGTTTTCGTTTTCTTATATGAAATAGACTATAGGTGACACTGTGCAGAATACGAACCTTTGACTGAAAGCATTTTAGACTTGATTTCATTGATTGAAAAATCCAAACAAGGGACATAAAGTAATGAATTCATGAAATTACCTAAGTACATCAGAAGGTTGCAAAAGTTTTCATCATTGATCAGTTTAAAATAAAAAAAGGTGATCTTTTTTCCTTATCAAATAGACATGAGACGATGGCCTTAAATTCCCTGTTATCATGTCCGCTCGTGTTTACATAACACATAACCTTTGACTATATATACATGGATTGCTACTGCAAAGTATTTCCAGCACCAACAACATCTTTTAAGAGGCAAATCGGAATTTGCCGTACGCATGCGCAAATCCAACTGATTTACC